>VXBR01011488.1:742618-774259 GCA_013400215.1 Cisticola juncidis | reverse complement strand
AAGGGGTGAAAAAGGGGGAAAAAAAAAAAAAAAAAAAAAACCGGGCAAGGCTGGAGGAGCCGCCGTCAGGGCACGGACCGCAAGCAACGCCGAATTAAACAGAGAGGGGGCGAGGGGCAGAGAGAGGCAGCCCTAGACACAAATCCAAGCAGCGGTGGCTTCAGGAAAGGCACTTTTCAGCAACCTGCAGGAAAAAGAGAAATAGAATCAGCCAGGAGCCTGCGGCCCCGCTCGGGCGGGCGGGCGCGGGGCGNGTTTTTTTTTTTGTTTGTTTTTGTTTTTGTTTTGTTTTTATTAACAGTAACTGACCCACCCCCTCTTCTGTAGGAAACGTTCAGGCAGGAAGAAAGGCCGATGGCTTTCTTATATGCAAGGCTTCAGGCTCAGCCCTGCACCGCTCCGGACTTCCAAGGTGTTCCATTGAACCCATGCCCTGCGCAGGGCTGCTCCTGCGATGGCACATGGAGACAAATGACTAGTTCGCAGCCGCTCCTCTATGGATTCCGAGCCTACAAAACTAAGAGCAAACCCGACAGGGAAAACTAAGCCACACGCACACAGACGGAAAAAATTAACTCATTGCTCACAGCTGTAGTTTTCCACCAGACCAAAGCCAACTCGAATTACTCTGACTCCAGCAACTCCTGTTATACAACAAACAACTTTAAATGCATTCCATTTGAAGGCTTCCTTGGCATCCACTAAAATGTTAAGCTGTCCCTAGAGTCTCCCATTCTAATATTAGCTGTACCATTGCAGTCTGATAGGATTGGGCTGTTTCCAAGCTCCCAAAATCCAGCCCTTTATCTTCCAAAATTACGACCGTCCACTTTTGCAAACATTTGACAGGCACGGGATGTTGCCTGTGTGACTGCTATTAAGATTTCAAGCTTTCATAGGAGAAGAGCCTTCAACTACAAAAAAAAGGAAGCTTAAACTCTTTTATTATTGGTGTGTTATTGCAATTACACTGATCAGTAACTGAAACCTACTGGAGCTGGAAACAATGGAAACAATGCTACTAAGGAAAAAGTGTGGGAAGAGGCTGTCATCAGCAGCAGGGGGTGGGGCACAGAGGCTGTTTGATTCACAGATCGAATTATTTCAGTTTAGAAAAAACAACACTCGTTAAACCTACACTGCAAATACTTTCTAGTCTTAATTAGACTCAAGCTAATAACAAAACCTGCCCAGATCCCTGCAATCCAGTTTGACGCATCAGCACAAAGCTTGGTTTAACCCATGCTTCTGGAAGGACCTTTGCATTTTTGCACATCAGGTGGGAAACAGAGACTACAAACGTTATATTTGCTAAGCATGTTTTAAACCTTAAAGAGAAGGAAAAAGGCACTTCTAACCATGTTCATGTCTTTTGGGTTTTGTAAAGAAGAGATGCTCTAAATCAAATCCAATTTTGCAAATGGCACATTTATACAGGAATCCCATTCACTGGTACAAGGGCTCCCTGTTCACATCAGCTCAGAAAACAAAAGAAAGGAAAAGATGCGCAGAAACCTTCTGCAGAGAGCTAAGGACTAGCTGGGTGCAGCTCTTAAAAACGAGCTAGAACAGGTCAGATATGGGTGGGGATTAGAAAGAATGCACTCTCAGAAGTTCTTCTGAGCAAACTGAAATACAACCATCCTGTGGATTAAGTGCCTATTTCACAGCTTCAGACTCCCATGGGAAGTGAGGGTCTGTTAATGATGGGGATAAGAATATGATGGGTCTGACTTAAGGCCGTTGCACCAAACACCAAGATGTCCAAACCGTGTAGTAACATCTGCCCTTCCCAGCCCTTCAACCTCAAGAAATCCCAATGTAACAAACCAAATGTTGATTTTGCTCTCAAGCCATGCACCTCAGGAGCACACACTGCCCACAGGTACATGGCTGCGCTAAACTGCTCAGTCATCAAAATGAAGGGCATCATGTTAATGAAAGTTAAATCAAATAAATTCTACACAACATTAAACTACAAATATCAAAACATTCAGACACATGTAACACAGTGGATATTTTTCTTTACAACCTGTGGGGGAGGAAACAAACCAACTGATGCAAACTGCCCCTGCCCACACCCTGCAGAAGGGCATACTCATCTGTGCAACATTCAAGAGACAAGAAATTTTCTGTGCTATGGAAACAACCCACCTCCCTGCAGAAGGATTGACTCATCTTAGACCCTGGCACTAGAGCTCCTGTACTGGAGGGAGCCGAATAAATGAATACATATTTTTCATACCGCAATTCTGCAGCCTGTGAGGCACCTGGCAGAGCACAGCAGCAGATCACACTGACCAGTCACTTGTTTGCTAGGCACTCAGGAGAGCAGTTAAGCACATGCTTAACTCCAAGCATGCCAACAGTCTTTCTGGAAAGAAAATCTGAAGCATGTACTTAAGTGCTTTGCTGAATCAGAGCCTAAATAAATGAATCTGCTTCACAGGTTTACCAGGACTGGGAAGCCAACAAGCACAGACAGCAGTCATCGTGTTTCAGCTTACATGATCACAGCCCAGAGAAGCACGAGTTAGGCTTTTCTGCAAGTCAACAAATACAGTTCTGTCAGTGTTTGGATTGCTGCAAATCCCTCTCCATGTGGTCACGGGGAAGTCTGGAAACGCATGCATGCAGGGCTGACATCACAGCAAGCGCTGCACACTGCTGCAGCAAGGCTCCCACGCACAGCCCAAGGACAGTGCACCTCAGACAGGAACCCGCCACTGACAATACAGAGCTTCAGCTCTCCAAGTTTCAACTCCTGGCAGCAAACAACTGTTCTCACCACAATGCACCCTTACAATTCCTTTGTATTACCCTTTTTGGTGGGGGAGGGTGTTGGGTAACTGGCATTTTATACCTTTTGTTCTCCTGTATATTTCAAATGGGAGGAATTAAAAAAAAAAAAAATATCCATGCCAAAACCAACATACAACCTACAAGGATTAAAAAGTAGCTCCAGAAATGAGGGGCTTCATTAGCGTGCAGGAAATACAATAAAGGGTTGATACTGCCTTTTGAACCCTTCCCAGCAAGCCAGATCTGTCTGGCAGGGCTGAGCTCCCTCCACTACCAGATGACCCAATCTCATTTCAACAGCATCAGCATCAAAGCTGGAGAAAGCTGCAGAGCAGAGAGAAAAGCCTGTGGCCTTTATCCTCGAAAAGAAACTACAATATCCCTGAAGCCTCTGCTCCAGGGCCACTTGGTAAGCCAGGCTCTAATTGCCTGAGCTGCAGGAGGATGGGGATTGCTCCAGATGTCAGACCCAGCCTTACAGCTACCAAAGCACAGGGGAACAAGGGCAGTCTGAGGAGCAAAGGTCATACCAGGGCTCGCCTCTAGCAGCACTAAGATGCCCTGACCGCTTGAGGTAACATGAGGACGAGCGTATTCACTTGATGCTTGAATTCCTCCTGCTTGCCACGAAACTGATCCCCTTCCACTGACAGCCCCCATGGATGTCAACTTGTGAGGACACTTCCTGACAGCCGAGTTCAGAAATGGTAATTTATGTGACAGGATGGATTTGAGCAGCTCCCAAGTGTAAATGATGCTATTTAAAAGACATTCTCTTTTCTGTTTTTTTTCTTTTTAAGAAAAAATGACTCAGTAGAAGTGCCAAGGTGGGTTCCTTATTTACTGTTTCTCAAGGATTTCTGGGTCATGACTGCTCAGTTGAGAAACAGAAGTGCTGTTACCCTAACTCAGAGTCCAATGAGTAAGAACAGCAGCTATTCCCTTCGCCTGAAGAGGAATAGGGATACTGCAGACACATTGGAGTTTTCCCAAGGTTAAGGTCCACCCATGCCCGTTCTTCATCATATGTGATGCTGTCCATGCTCCTCTTCCACTCAAACCACAAGCATGTGACCCTGAAACTGAGGACTGGCAATGGATGGATGGATGGATGGATGCCCTGGCATTCATGCCCTGGAGGCACAGCAATAGAGAAATTGTGCTTGTAAAATCAAGACCTCAAATTTTATACCGATTCCACTAAAACTAAATATTGCTATTAATGTTCACTGGGTGTCTAGATACTGTCAGAGCCCAAAAAAGACTTTTGTCTATGAGCTTTCCTCAAAGCACTAAATTCAGCTGGCAGTACAAATGCCACACTCACTCATCAGCCCGTGCACCTTTGAGATGATTCTGTAACTCGGGCTTTTTATTGCACCTTAATGAGTATGGAAGAGCTTGGTGTCCCCACCACCACATCCTTGATAAGCCAGAATAGGGAACTCCTCACCCAAACAGCAGTGAGATGTTTTCATTATCAAACAATCTTCTAAATAAACACAGTGTTCCTGGAAACACTGCAAGGCAGAGAGAAATGGGAGCCATGAAAACAGCACATTGAACTGTTTTGTTCTGAAAGATAAAAAAAAACTCTGTGGAGAATACCACCACCCATCCAATAGCCTTCCTTTCTTTTCCACTTTCACAGCAAGTAGTAAAGAATGCATGAAACTATATCCTTGCTTATCAAAGGAACCAAAAAGTTACAGTCAAAGACAAGGTTTTACTGAAAAGTGTTCTACCGTTACATTTATTGGCAGTGATGCATGAGTTAATATAATGCACATTTGTGGGCAGCTTTCCAAGTCAGTGAGGAGGGGAAACAAAACATTAAAACACCTTCATCTAGGATTTACCAAGCCAGGAACACAGGCTTGACACTAAAGAAGTTCATTTTGGGCCTCAGAAAAGCCCATGGTATGTTAGGTGCTGTCACCATTGGATCACAAGGCTTCACTTGGAACTGATTCAAAAGTGCTGCTTCACGACAGCAAAAGAAACCACAAAAATAACCCCCATAAAGTCCAGGCATGGATCCTCCACTGCTGAAGCACCAATGACAGTGCTCTTACCCTACCTCACATAAAACACAGCAGTGTTCAGATTCCCACAGACACATTTCCTTTGCTGGTGGAACACTGACAGTTTGCACACAGCAGGGCTGCCTCGGACATGGGCTGGCTCCCGCCCCCCGCACTCCCAGGCTGTGCACCGGGACTGGAGCCATCTCGGCAATGGCAGCTTCTCCAGGGCTTCTCAGCGTTTGTGCACTTTATGCACTGCAGTATCAAGACCAAAGAAGGTCAATTTATTTTCTGTCACCTGCAAGAGGTATTTTTGCTTTCAAATTAGAAAATAATATTCCATTTTTTGCTCTGGCCTTCATACTTTAAAACAAACACTTCAGGGACACAGTAGACACTTAGAATATTTTGTTTGTGAACATTCTGTACCTGGACACTTTCTCCCTCAGGGAACAGTTTACTTAATTTAAGGTAGACCTTTACAACTAAAAGAAAGTAAACCTCCTTTTGTTCTTCTATCAGTTACTCAGAAAAAGGGCAAGTTTCCTCTACCATGGGCATACACAAAAAGTTTCTGTTCAAGGTCTAATCACAGATGTTGGGGGCTGTGAAACACCAGGGGTCACACCACGTGCCAAAAAGTCAACTCGGCTCCAGGTGCCGTCTGTTCAGAACAGGATGGCAGAACCCAGAAATAAATAATAAACCCACACAAGTAAAACAAACCCCCAGTGCTGCTGCAATGGAAAGGCTTCATTTTCAGGACATAAGCCCACTACAGAAGTGACAGGGTGGATGTTTGGGCATGCAGGTACCACACAAATCTGTGCTGAAGGAACCACTAACACTCGTCCTTCTTTTCCCACACTCTTTCATTCTGCTGGCTTAGAGCAACTTTGGAGAGTGGCTGTTACTGATCATGACCTCTCTGGACAGGGCACCACAAGGAACATCCTCCTCCTCCTCATAGGGGAAGGCTGTACATACTGCATCCCAACTCTTCAGGGCTCTCCAGCCTTGCTAAACTCCTGGATTTATGGCACCCTTTGAGATGGCTGTGGGGAAGTGCAGGGCCAGCAGTGCCACTGTCCTTGGGAAAAGGGATCATGCATCACTAGCCTCTGGGCACTTCCCACTTTTCTTTAGCTGCCCTGACACAACCTCAGCATCTCTCTTACATGCAGAGGTGGGCAACTAAAAAAAAACAAAGAGGGGACGAAAAAAGGAAAGATGCAAAATAAAGTAGCATGAGGGAAGGAAGCCCTTTACTGTAGAATAAAAACAATGTATAAATACAGGGAACTTTATTCTCCCTTGTGTACATACAATTCTCCACACTTACACCTTGAAGCAAACAATTACAGGAAAAATTAATGCTGAGTTTAGGGAAATATTGAAAAAAATCACATTGTTTTTGAAATCTACCAATCTTCAATGTGCACTATGTTGTTCCTATTCCCTCAGCCACCTAAAATCTTCAGTCCTGTTTTCCTTCTTCCTGAACCTTCAGCACTTCTTGTCCACCAAATGTTAGGGAACTCCTCCTCCCTTTCACTCCTACAGCATTAGTTCTTCAAAATGGTTGCACAGGCAAATGGCTGGGAGTTACTTCTCACTACCTGCTGGTGATTTCTAAGACAAAAATGCACTACAAAAACATTGTCGTTTAAGGAGCTTTTTTGTTTATTTGTTTTTGTTCAAAGTCAGAGAAGCTGCTGTGCTGGATCCATACACGTGCCTCGGCAGAATAAATACCTTTCCATAGGGTGTTCCAGGGCAGCATGCATTGTGGTGCTTCAAAGGGAACTTCCCCCTCTTTCACTAAACAGATTTTTTTGTTAGAATAACTACACATTTCTGCACATTTCTGTTCTACTGGGTTTTTGATTTTCTGCCATCAGCTTACGTGGAAACAGTTAGAGGTCAAGACCCCTTTCCTATTCCAGCTCTCCACTAGGACTGATAGTGACCCACTGCCATCACATCTTTGTGGGATCTGAGGGATGCTTTGCTGATCAGGCAGCCAAGTGGGAGTTTTGCTTGACTAAAGCCATCACCAGTAAGAGACACATGGAAAAGGATACTCCCTTCTATTAGGATCTGTCTGGCAAATCCCTTCTGGCCTCCTGCATGAGACAATTTCCCAGTGCCAAGGCCCAGGAGCCGCCTTACAGTGGGGTGGCTGACCTGAAAGGAGCATTTCCTCTACAGTGCAGAAGCAGCTACTGCACTTGCTGTGAAACAGTACTAAAGTCCTCTCCAGTGTCAGCATTGCTTGGGAGGGGTTAGGACCACAATTACACCAGCTGCAAACACAAAGAAAAAGGAAAAAAAATGTTGGCAGGGATCTCTGGAGGTCAGCTAATCCAAACCCCGTCTCAAAGCACAGCCAGCTTCAGAGGTGGATGCTTCCATATCCAAGCACAAAGAGAGCTGTCTCACAGAAAGAGAGCTCAATTGAGTCAAATAAATTTACAGAGGAGACAGGAAAGGCCAAGGCTCATTAAGGCTTGTTCCCCACCAAGTAATGGTAAGAAATAGGATCAACCAGATGTATTCCACAATCTATCTGATAATCCTACTCAATGTTCAAGAAACCCCCAACATCCTTGCCAATCAGGTAAGTGTCCGCATGTGTTTGGGACAGCTGAGGGGAGGGAATGCTTTTACCCAAATGCCCTTCCAGGGATTCTGCTGACAAGAACGACCTACAGGTATCTCATAAGCTCCAAGCATGATCCTAGCCGTCAAGACAGACAATATACTCTGTCAGGCAGGAGAAACACAGAAACAAGAGCCTGGTTCAGCCATTCATTGTGCCTCAGAGGCAGCCTGGAATGTCCAGGAAGTATCAGATGTGTCTTATACACAGGGGAGACCAACCCAGGTCTGGTGCTTCATAGGTGCCTCTCCCCAGGCACACATACTTGTGCCTGGAAAATTCCCGCTCCAGACTTTGCCATCACTGAGCCTTCTGCTCGAAGAGAGGTTTTTCTCCAGCAAAAAGGCACTTTCCCTGCAGGTCTCATATTGTATCTTCTATAAGCACATACATGTTCCTAACACACAGATTACAGTTGAAAACACTACAGTGTTAACTGCCCTACGTGATCACCATAGGCCTACAGAAAGAGAAGACAGCGTTTGGACTGTGGTTTGAATTCTTTCTCAGCTGGAAGAATTCAGAGAAAACAAAAAAATAGTTTTTCTTTTAACATTCTTTGTACTGAGCGCTTGGATAAGCCATAAGTAACTTGGCAGCAAACCGGTTTGGTACAAACAGAGCACACCAGCACACAATGCAGTCATCACAAAGCCACCACTCCGAGCCAGACAGTAATTTTCCCCTTCACACAGGGCAGGCCTCCAAAGTCTTTGTGCTTCTACATTTGAGTCCATCTAAGTTACATGATGTGTTAAAAATGAGGACTCACACACAATAGAGATAACACCTATCATTTATGGGCTACATGGAAGGGAATACAGTGCACAAAAGTACTCAAAATATATTTGTCAAACAATTCAGGACTTGAGTAAAGTAAAGCCTTTTCTTTCTCAACTCAGACCTCTAACAGTATCCTCAGGTTGCAAATCAAATATGCAATGACAGAATGAGACTGAAAGGCTGGTAACAAAAGCATCCAATGTATTTATAAGGTTTTCTTTCAGAATTAAAATAAAGAAGTTAGAACATGTAGGGAAGTAGAAAAACCAAACAGTGGCAACTGAGAGCATAGTTTCCACTTCCATATGCTAGTGAAAAACCAGAGCAGCCTAGTCCCAAACCCCAAAGGCATTGTTGTTACTTAGGTAGTCATCATTTTGACAGGAAAGATGCTCTAGACCTGTCAGATTGGGACCCTGGAAACAGGGGCCCAAACACTGCTGCAGCCAAGGTGCCGCAAGTGTCAAGTCACTTAAACCCTCTGCAAACGGGGTTTGTTACTTTCTCATCTTTCAGTGATGTCTGGCAGATAACTGCAGGAACTGCAATCAGGCATTAAGAAACTGCTGCGGTAAAGGCTGCACAAGCACCAGATGAACAGATCTGTTTCAGACCCCACAGCCATTATGGCATGAAGCAGGTTAGAGGAGAGAGAGCAGAAAGCATGCACACGCTCAGAGCTCTGCCCCATTAATCCAGCAGGATGAAAGGTATGTCTAACAATTCCAATCCTGCTTGCGCAGCAGTAAATCCCCTCCCAGCATGCAAGGGAGGCACTGCTGTCGTACTTGCAGGGGAGCAGCCAAACCAAAAGGCACCTAAAGGTGTAAGGGGGCTAGCTGTGGCAGCGTACTTTGGCACCAAGCACCACCTACTCTACTCTCCAGTGCCCCTGTAGGAAACAGGGTTTAGGGGTGTATGCAGAGAGAAGCAAGCACAGCTAAGCCCTAAAAAAGGCAAGAGGAAGTCAAAATCACCCTTGAGGCACTTCCCAAGCCATTCAGAGTTCGTGTGTTGGCCTCTCCTATCTTCCATGCACCCCGAAATCTGTTACTCACTACTCTTCACCTCAATGCCAGGTGGATGAATCAACTTTTCAGAGACTGAATATACTGTTTTCCCTGACATGCCTGAGTCATTGACATCAACTGAAATCCTCAGATCTTAAATTATCTCATTACCCTCCTGCATAAAACCACAACCTATAACTCCTCTCCCCTGTGGAAGTGTTAGTGACCTGAATTTTTTTTCAATTTCCCCTTAATGCCCATGGGCATGCTTTTCTTCAGAAAGCATCTAAATCAACATGAAGTCTCTGAATCAAATCCAGGGGCCCAAGAAGGTGGGCAGATGTACAGATTAGCAGTGTCTTCTAGGTGCCCCACCCTTCCTGCCACAGTCCCATGCAAATACACAAGCACCTACCCCGCCTGGGTGTCTGTCCAAGCTGAATTTTAAAGAAGGTGGCAAAAAAAATCAAGTAGGTATATATTTCTTTAAACCTTAAGCACACACACTGAACCACTATCCATTAATGCCCCTCTGTCTCCCCCACCAAAGAGAAGGAGCTTGGGTGAGGGCACAGGGAAGAGGGGATAGATGGCAAGTGAAGTCTTTGTTTTAATTGGCTGCTGTTAAGAACATTCTAATGTTCTTAACAGGATGTTTGAAGGAGAATGATTACGGGCAGAGGGTAGAGAAGGTAATCAGATGTGTCCAACAAACTGAATTTATGACATGGCTTAGCAATCCTTCACCTGGCTATCATTTCTGTGTACATGCACATATGTAAGCCCAAAATATATTTAGCTCAGGAGGGTCTGGAAAAAAGAGGCTTTTCTTCCAACCCCTGCTAACCGTACTTTACTCCTTATAATATTACAGAAGCGATCTTTTTCCAACAAGGGAGGAAAATCAGATATAAAGGATAAATTGTTTTAAATTCTTCTTAATGTGAAGACAGCTTTGTTTACTAAATGCATACAAGGGAACATATGTGTACAGCACAAACCCAGCAGTGGAAATTTGGCTCCCTGTTAAACAGGCAATTCTCTGTTATATAGATGCATTTTTTCCAGAGGAAGTTCAATGGTCTTGTTTGTTTTCACCACTAATAGAGAAGTTCAATGAAATTTTCTATTGGGAAAGTCTAATGAGGTCAGAATAAGAGAACATACTAACTAGAAAGGAATGTCATTGCATTTTATTTTTAGAAGAAGGATAAAGGTGGGGCCTCACAAGAGGCAGGGGATGGGCCTGTTTTAGCACAGAGGGCCAGGCTGGAACACTTGGTCCTGTGTGCCTGAGGGGGTTTTAGAGCTTTTCTTTTTTGCAACAATAAATCCCTTGCCAAAATCAGTGAATGAGTGGAGGGGTCCAGCTGGGAGAAGAGCAGGGGGTGCACAGACAGCAGGGTGGCAGCAGCCCTGGGGATTGACTGAGTGGCAGCTCTCAGCCACACTCCCGTCCCCAACCTCTTCCCCTTTCTTTGCTTGGAAGATGAGCCCCTTCAGCAGCTCCACTGATCTGCAGATCTCTCTACTGCAATTTAAAGGGAATCCAAGTTACAACAGGGTAAAGATGGAGGGAATCAAGAGCAAGAAAAGCTCAATGCCAAAGTGCAGAGGGGCACATGGAGCAGTTATGACTGCAACAGGAAACAGGATCGACTGTTGTTAAGGCTGGATGTCAAAACCCAGAGAGATGCCTCAGGGAGAGGAGATGGGCCAGAGTAAGGCTGTGAAAATGAAAAGGAAGGAACAAAGCTAAATTAAAGAACCGAGGCAGAGCGGAAAGGGGTTTGACTGGGATAAACAGGTAAGGAGGAAAAAGGGTGCATTCAAGAGCAAGCAGGCCGTGGTCTGTTTCCTGGCATCAGCTAATCTGATTGGCACAGAGATACCAGAAACAGAGGCTTAAATAGCTCATGGGAGTAGACCTTCAGCTGGAGAGAGCCATCATCACTCAGCAATCAACTACCTCGAAGGCTCTGCCCCCAAACCCGTGGAGAGCTTATCCCACTGAGCACTGCCAATGCAGAACGAAGGAGCACAAGAGGAAGTGTCTTTCCAAGGGTTAACAGACAGCAGAGAACAAGCTGTTCCATGCATTCAGGTCACAAAAACCAGAACTGGGACTCACCACATGAACCATGCAGATGCTGGTCTGGTAGGATCACCAGAGCTCAAGTATAGGAGCAGCCAACTCTGCCTACTAGGAATGAGTCTGCAAGGGGCTTCACCTTAAAATGTGCAAGGACAGCATTAACCCAGGAGAGTATTATTTAGGGAACACTGAGGCATATGAGAAGAGAAGAAACTAGAATCTCTGTTCTGCCTCCTGATATTCTGTCTAGTAAAGGATTAAGAGAAAACTTTTTAGGGGATAAGTGTGCAGGACTAGGCATAAAGGAGTCTTTCACCCTTTCCTGTGCTGTCAAGTGCTGCAGGTTTCCTACGTGTGCTGAATATCTAGGTGGAAACAACACAGAAGACTGGAACCAGAACCCCAGGAATGGTTCAGGGAGGGCAAGAAAAAGCTCCTTGACAGGGAGTCATGAGAGGCTGGACTTCCCCTCCAGCATGCAAGTCCTCAAACATCGTATTTCAGAGTGGTGCACTGGTTGTGGGTCCTTTCTCTGCTCCTGTCCACAGGCAGGTGTGGGCCAAGGCAGGAGCAGCCTTTGTGGAATGTGGAGGAATGACACTCCTTCCACCTGGACTACAGCTGTGAAAACAGTCCAGCAGCCTCCATAAATGCCCAGGACTAACAGCACAGGAGACATGCACAATCTCCCAACCTGGTGCTCCAGCCTCCCACTCCTTCTGAGGACTCGCTAAGCATGCCACTGTTCGCCTGCTCACTATTCCCCACCCAACTCCTTGCTTAGTGCTTGCTCAGTCTCTGCAGCAGTTTTGAAAGCTTCATGTGCTCACAACACTTTCTGGCAAGGACCTCCAGAGCTCCACTATGACTCATGTGAAGGGAAAGACCTCCTGTAAGCCCCTAGCCACAGTCACGGCCTTATGTCCATGCCCTTCTCCTGGCTGGTTTTATGATATGCCACAAACTGAGCATCAGTCTCTCCCCAGAGACACGTGATTTTTGGGGCTTCTAGTATCAGCAATGAACTTAAAATCTATGTACAGCGGTTTACTGTTATAACTTATTTTACTGTTCAGATAAAGGGAAGGGGCAGAGTGAAACAGAGTCATTGCAGGATGAAATGCCACAATTTCCAACCCTTCCTGGAAGCTTGACATGGCAAGTCTCAATTCCAATCCTAGACTTGGGAGAAAATTTGCAATTAAAAAAATTAACAGTGACCTTGAATACAATGGCTACAGTTTAACTAACCCACATTCAGGCTTTGTTAATCAAGAAGCCCTTCTGTAAACTACAGCACAAAGGCACTTTTCCAAAGATCAGGTTACCTCAGTCCAGCCTCACCAGGGTGGAAACTTTAGAGACTTTTATTTAAAAGCGCAAAAGGGTTCTCCACTGCTGAAACCACCCTAGTCGCTCTTCACCCTCTGCTCTACAAGGAGCAAGGTGAGCAGGAGTCTGGGTCAAGCCATGGCTGAGGTAGAGCTTACAGTTAAGCAGTAACAACATGAAGCATTTCCAAGGCACTGATGATCAGCTAGGTGGGGTTACATCACATCCATGAACCTAATCAGCATCTCAACCTCTGAAACTGCACAGCAGAGGCTGCACCAAGATTATAAAACAAAAATGAGAAGATACTCTTAAAACATGCATCTTTCAAGGCTCTGGAGAGACTTAAAGCTACATCTTCACAGATAATCACATCACAGCTACAAGACAAGGTTAGCAAGTAAGTGCCCAGAGCTAATGAGCCAGTTTATCCATTTTATCTAGCAGAGAAGTGGTTTTCACCCTCTATTCCATAGTAATGTTACCTTGACAAGTGCAGTGCCCACAGTAAATACTATATCTGTACCATATTCTGAATAATTTCTTTAGGGATGAAAGCAAAGATAGATATTCAGGGAATAGATGTTTCCTGCAGCTTCCTGCACAACTTGCAGCATCAGAAATTAAGATGACTGAAAGAGCAAAGCCTGATGCTGCTCCTAAAGCAGAACTTACTTGGTATCATTACTCATAGGCCAGTTAAATTAGGGAGTTGGCTACTCTGGACTCTGTTCTGCTTACTTTTTTATGGATTATAGAGCAAACTATGAATTCCAGAGAAATATCCTGAAAATGCCATATGCCCTAGGACACTGAGTTAACTCTGCCCCTCTCCTTAAATTGTTACCTTTAACAAACTATCAGTTGCATGCCTTTGCTCATATTGACCAGCTAGATGTGGTGGCAGTTGGTAAGTTAGTATTTTTAACTCTTGGAAAGTGTTTTTTTATGGCAGTACTTCCTGTTGGGGTTGGTTTTAACATGCCCTCAGTCCTCTGGAAGGCTGACTGAGACCAAATCAGATGTAGACATCTGTGCATGTGGATGGACCAAGGTTTTAGAAGAGTTATCAGACTACAAGAGAGCTATGAGGTTCAAATGGTCTTGTTTCCATCCAGGCAGATGTTCAGCATTGTAGATTTGTGCAGTCCTCCCACCATTCTCCTATCTTGGCAGTTTTAATTGCTAGATCAGCACATCCCCTGAGCTCTCCACTATTTCTACCCAGCCTGAGCTCTGCCTGCAGACAGGAGGGCTCTTTTTGTTTGGATCTTTGTTCTTTCAACATAATCTAAATTTCACTCCCTTAACACCTGATTTAATATTTCAACCCCTCTAATTACACACATGAGATTTTATCGGAAATCTGATTATTGTTTGAAAGTCTGAGCATTTCGTTCCAGCCTCAGAATTGATCTATTGACTGCCTTTAAATCTCACATTTTAATTTAACATTTAACACTTTATATTCACATTAATTACATTTCCTATGATCAATATCAACAAACACCATCTCTGGTGCTCTGCCGATAGGGAGACCTTGGAGACTGTGCTCTGCCAAACACTCAAGACAGCTTTGCTTTTAAACATGGACATTTACGGGGCTGATCTATCCAGTGGAAGAGGAAGAGAAAGAAAAAAGTCATGAGAAACAGCACTAATGAGTAAGCAGCAAGGTTTAGTAAGCAACACTACCAGAGGAGATGTGCAGGTGCAGACCTGGCCATGGTGGTGGCATGGGGACTGGTCAGGACCCAGGATGTGGGGACGAGAGACGCCAGGCAGCTCAATATCCATCTGTCCCACTCCCATCTTGGCTGGTGGGAAACTGGGCTTTGAAGCAGGGAGCCACCAAGTGCAGGTTCCATTGTAATTCCTGCTCACTCCAAACAGTGGGTGAACTGGGCTTGGCCTGTCCAAGAGCTGCATGTAAGCACTGGGCCATGGGAAATGGCTGACTGACTCAGCATCTCCTGGCGTTTAATCAGCCTGCAGGTCTAGTCCCCCTGTTTGCCTCCACACAGCACAACAGGAAGAGCCAAAGTGCCCCTCTGATCTCCAAGTCTAGAGGATCTCTTATTAGTGGACACAAACTGCACAGACTAATTAAGGAAGACATCCATCATTCTGCCTTTCTATCCAGCCACTGCCAGTCTCAAAGGTGGCTGCTATAAGGCACTGGATCCAGCTTTGCCAAGAGGACAGCACCCAATGTCTTTCTCTAGGCCACGGGAAGCAGAACTGGCAGTGCTTGAGGAGGATCAGGTCCTCCTTGTACCCTGTCAACAACGCATTTGTGTTTGTGTTGCAACTGGAGATGGAAGATGACATTGTCCTCAGTACCGCAGAAAACAGGAATATTTGTCCCTGAATAATTTCTCTAGCATATGAAGCACAAGTCATTCTTATTCAAAGACTGCCCTGTACAGCTGCCAAGGTCAGTAAGACCTTGCTTTATTTGCTGCATAAGGGCTGGCTGCGCAAGTTTTACCTTGTACATATTTTTCCATGCGTTGTCTCAGATTTCCCTGCTGCTAGTGTCTATGCATCTTGCTGTCTGTTCAGTAGGTCATGCTACCTTCTCTGGCTGTTAATAATGACTACCCAATATCCAGTGCTCCAGAACAGTCAAAATTCCAGCAAACCAACTGTTACAGTATGTTTAATTCAAAAGACAGCAAGAACAACATTGAATAACAATTTTCAAGGAAAACATGCTCCACAGCTTTTGCTAACAACATCAATATGTTTCTATTTTCAGGGGGTCATGACCTGCTATCCACTCACACAGACATCACTGTTCACATTCTAGTATCTACATGCAGATGATTTTTTTTGTGCAAGGATTGCATTCAACCACATAGCACTGCCTGCACACACAGGCTCTGGATTACAACATCAGCGAGTGCAGTCTTCAGGAAGCAGCCAAGTACTGAAGAGCCTGGGTTTAAATAGATGACAGGATCAGAAAACAATTCCCTATGTTTTTTGAACTGCAGATGCATTTTTACAGACTACAGCCAATAGTTATACCTTCGCTAAGGATTGTCCCTCTCCCTAGTTTACCAAACCCTGTAGCATTGCAGGTACAGAAGTTAAATTTGGATACTTACACAAGGAAGAAAAATAGCATTTTGAAACTGTACAATATCATGATACTACAAAACGCAGAGTTCTTGACATATAACCCAAGCAACTCCTTTGCAGAAGAAGAGAATTAAGTGATCTGAGGTCAGTTGCCAGTTAGGAGAACTTGTCAACAGCCTGCCTTACTCTGGAAGCACCATGCCTCACCCCAGCCTCTGAACCCAAATCAGTGGGGAGATGGCAAAAAAAAAAGTCCATCACATTCCCTGATCTGCCAGGAGCAGTGCAGCTGAGTACCCCAGTAATCCGCCTTTCTTGCTGGTTTATTTCCCCACACCTGATCCACCACAGCAGCATTTGGTGCTGAACTCTGGCTTACCAGGGTCTGATGTAAACAAGCTTCCAGCCAGTGAGGAGATCTGGTCTGGTGGGAACAGCAAGACAGGACCCCAGACAACAGCTCATACATCCTTCTTCCAGCTCGAAAATCAAGATGTTTTAACTGTCTCACTTCGCCTCCCAACATTGCTTGAACCACATTCACAATTTACAGCTAGTAACACTAATGTCACATCAGCCCGAGGGCTACCAGCTCCTTGGGGTAGAAACCCTCCTCCCCTTTACGCTGAAGCAGTCTCTGACCTTGGTAAAACTCCACAGCCATTACCAGTAACACAAACCTTGTTCAACCTAACTGGTGCCGGCAGTCTCTCAAATGGAAATAGGCAGCACTCCAATGAGGCTGCACAGAGGGGTTAAGAAGCACTGCTGAAAAGGGATGCAAACAAGGCTCTGAGCAAGCACACTCTGCCACACAAAAGGTGAGCATCACTTGTGAGCAAGAGCTGTCTGGCTGAGTATACTGCCTTTGTTAACAGAGGAGGCTAGAATGATGGAGTGGGCTAATTAATTGCATTTTACTTTGGGAAACCTAGGCTTAAATCCTGGTTCTTGTCATAGTTGAAAATGAATTTAGGGACCAGAATAAAGGTCAAGATAATTTATTTTCTACAAAATCATCAAATACTTGACCATCCCCTGACAGAGAGGTACAGAATTCTATGTGAGGCCAATACTGCTTATGCAGTTATTTCTCCAAATGTAAAAGTTATTAACTGACTGACGTGAGTGGTGATCACAGCTATCCATGCTGCTTAGCTGGACTGAGCACCCCAAACTGATGAATCGCATCATTCAACATGGCCCACGCTTCATGATGCAGTGCCAAACAAGTTGCAGGCCCTGCAGGGAGGGACATCATGCGTGGCAAGATTTAAAATTCAATTTTCATATGGAATCATTTATCCCTTAACTTTGAAGAGCTGAAGCACAGCTCTGGTGTAACTTGACTTACACCACTGGAAAACCACCAGGACTGGTTGTGGTCCAAAGGAGCTGAGGGTAATTTCCCCACTTCCTCCTGGCTGAAGGCTGCCCAGCAGAGCCAGGAGGGAAGCAAGTACTTTCCCCATAAAGTAATCTCTATTTTTATCATTAAAGTTAAGAAAGTTTTTCATTTGGAAACTAAAACTCCTGCTTCAGGAAGAAGCTAAGCACCCTCTTCCTTTCTGATTTATACCACAGAATGGTTCATCTAATCAAATCAGCCATTTTTTCTGAAAGGCTGAAAGGAATCATAGTGGAAAAAAAAATCATAACAGCAGACCAGCTCCTGATAGTCTCCAGGCAAGAAGTACAGATAAATTACATTCCTGACCCTGGAGGTGGCATGCTCCTTTATACTACTGTTTGTAGTGTCACCTCACCCATCCCAAAGGACAGAGATCCATGGTGTCAGAGCACTTCTGAGAGCAACATACTTAATTTGTAAACAGCAGCTAATAATCATGAAGTACAATTTTGGGCACAATATGCTGTTCTACCAAAGTATGGAGTTAGTGCTTCTTAAGTGACATCACCCTCCTCTTTCCTTCTCTCTCAAAAAAGAGACAGCCTTAAACATCCTCAGTCTCTAGCACAACTGAAGTTGGGCAGGAAGACACAATGGAGGTCAAAAGGAGAACAGAAACATTTTCTGAAGCAGCTTCCAGCACATAATGCTCCAGCATACAGCACAGCTCAGCAATACCACACCTTTCATCTGTACCAAGCAGGAGACCCAGACACTTAACCCTCCAACACAACAAAGTGAGGGGTGGGTGTTGCCATCACAGTAGGGTTTTACACCAAGCCAAAGGTTTGTGTGGGAGGTGTCCCTTGAACAACAGAAGAAAGTTGAAGTCAGATTTCTATCCAAAATGTCAGACTCGGGGGAAGAGATCAGTCAGAAGACACCTATGAACTGAAGCAGCAGCCACAGTGTCCTGGGGCTCACAGAGAACTCAGAGACCAGGAGATCCCTGCTCACAGGCACAGCAAGATTCCCACGGCCAACCCAAATTCTGCAAGTAAGGGCCACACTTATCTTTAAATCCTCTTTACTCTGCAGAGCTATTCTCCACCCTCTTTCCCTTTTAATCAGGCCTGACCTACAGACGTCAGCCTCATTTCGGCTAAGTCAACACAACTGCCATATCTAGGATGCTGTTACAGGAAAAACCTTACACTCTTGGCTTGATTCCAGAGTCTACTTCTTGGTCTAGACCTGACCTCGTTCCTTTTCTGCAAGCTTAATCCTATACCTTAAGGGCACAGTGAACACACAGCGACTACAACGTGGGCCTTTCTAAGCTCAGTCTCCCCTTCAGCCTGCAGAGACTCTTTTGATCACCCTACATAAACACCAACAATTATTGACAGGAGGCTCCCTCAAAACCAATTGTTCTTAAAAACCACACAGGTTCAAAAGCCAAAAAGCAAACAAAACACACAAGAACTTTTTGAAAACTAAATCCTTACCCCAGAGCTAACCCAAGAGGACATGAACGTTAAATTAACAGTCTCCAAAGTTTCCTCAGAAGCAGCTGTGGCCTCACACTGAAACCACAGGCAAGTTTGGTATATCCAGCTTCATCTAAAGGCTACCACAGAGATGAAACCAACCTTAAAAATATTTATTTCCAATGCCTCTGTCATGGGCAGGAATACCTTCCACTAAAACAGCTTGCTCAAAGCCCTATCCAACCTGGCCTTGAGCACTTATTCATCCTTTGCCAGAAACACAAGGCAGGACACCAACTGAACACAAACTTCAACCAGATACCACATCACTCCCCAACAGCACCTTACCAGGCACAGCTCAGTGACCTGCTGCAATGGTACAGTCAAAGAGCAAGCCGGCTCTTTTATTTTGCCACACATGGCCTTGTCCCTACTGTCCCCACCCCATGTGGCCGATGTGCAGGAGGCACAGGCTAGAGATGGATGGACAACAGCTTGTCCTATCTTGCCCAAACACACCATACAAACGGGGAATCCAGCACAGAACAGGATCTAGCTCCTGCACTCTACCTTGTGACCCAAAAACCTCGACCCAAGTCACACATCAATAGCAGCAGTAGAAATATCAAACCACAAACAAAGTATTAGTAGCTTATTTGTTATCTGCTTATTCCAAGAAGGCCAGCTAGCTATGGATTCAACCTTCAGGCAACAACGCAGGTTTTTGTTAGCTTTCAAAAACATTTGCACTGTGCTTTGTTTAGTGTTTGTGGGTGATATTCAAAACCCCAATTTATCTGTGTCTGACATGATGCTGAACCAATAGTCTCCTAATTCACAGGAGCTGTAAAAGCAAAACTTCAAGGCTAGGAAGAGCCTTTGGATCAAATTGTTTGAGCTCTGAAACAGTTCTTGAATATGTGCTGCAAGAAATCCTCCATACAAACACACCTTTCATATCATGGGATGAGGAGGGGAGGGAGAAAAAACAAGATTAAAACTAAAAGCCAGATCCTCAGGTAACAGAAAAAAATCAGAGGTTCTCCCTCAGTTTACAGTACCACTGATTTGAGCCAAAGGTGCTTTTGAAGTCTTTTTATGAAATATTTTAATCTTTCTACCTGCTATGTGTGCAATCTAGGCAGTGCTTTTCAGAGAAATTATTTATTCAGCTTTACAGTGACTAACCTGAATTTCCAGACTGCTTCAAAAGAAAAACTGAAGCATTTTTTTACAAAAGGCAAAGAGCATTAAACTTCTTCGCTCCTTGTTTCTCCTTTTCTTTTTTCCTCCATCCCTCAACTGAAACATCTCTGCCTCTCATCTAATAAATAAACAAATTACATATCTTTCCATAAAAATATGCTCTTCACTTCACCTCCATGCCAAAAATGTGCTGACAATTTTTTCTTTTTTCTTTTATTTTTCTTTGCTGACACCACTTAAAACAGAATAAACTGCCTTTTTTTTTTTTAATTGATTTTTCAGTTTAGCTACATACATAAGAAAAACAGGCAAGTCTTACATCACTGGCTGCAGTCTTACAACCTGGAATAAACTGAACACCATGCTGCAAAGCATGGGATTACTGCAGGCTTGGCATTAGTGGAATACCCTAGGAGAAACAGTCACAGTCAAAAGGAAATTACAGGGTCAGTGAAAGTGGCCACACTGTTGCATGAACTGCCTCAATGTTCCTTCCCAGTAAGTAGCATCACAACACTTAAGTACAATTAAGGTTTTAATCCAAGCCATCAAATGAAGGACCAGTTCCAAACGGCAAGAACTCACCAGGACACACTCCCTGTCACCCAGGGTAGGTGTCCTGAGGACAGGGAACTCAGGTAGCACACATCTCTGTTCAACATGCCTGCCACAGGGGAAGCAACATCACAAACAGCAGGTCTGGTTTAAGGCAAGGTTTAAGGTTCTTACAACTGTATTTCATCAGAAGTAAGCTCCAATTCTGCAGTGTGGAGGGTGGTTATACATTTTCCTGGGCATAGATGCCCTCTACTCAACTCAGCCTAAGACCTTCACTTACACAGGGCTGTGATTAGGGGATTCAGGCCAATAGCAAGTAGATCTCACGCTTAAATTCTCTCATTTTGGCTGCGTGGATCTCCAGGATGAGCAATGTCACATTCCTACAGAAACCCAAGCTTGTGTGCACCAGTTCTCTCAGAAGAGTGAAATGCAAGAGGTTGATCATGATAACCTCCCACCTGAAGAGGTCTGATGTGCCATGGCACTCTTTCCCCATATTGAAAGTTCCAAACAATCATCCCATAGCCAGTCTTGCCTCCTCAACTCCACAATCCAGCTAACAGTACTGCGTCAAATTCATCAATACTATTGCATTTGTACCTCCCCTCTGGTATACCACCCAGAAAGTTGTGCATCCAAAACTACAGCAGCCTGCACCCTCTCGCATTCTTTCAGTTTCTTCCTAAGATCACCCTGCTGAGAATCTCTTTGGCAACACACAAATTCTAGACTATCCTAAAACCACTCAGGAAAGAATATCAGATTGCAGCCCTTGCTTCACTCTCTTGTAAGCATAATGCAGAATTAACCCCTTGCTAAATGATCTGAGACTATGGTAAAACGCTCCCAGATTTGCTACTTATTTGTGGCTGCTTTCACTACATGCAGATGCTGTCCAAAAATACAGAAGAAAAATGTGTGCCCTTGGAAGCTCATAGTCTAAAGGCAGAGGTCAGAAGAAACATTCTGTTCTTATTAATGCAGTTCTACAGAGAGCTGAGAAAAAAAAAAAAGAAGCCATGTCTGTATGCTTCTCAGAAGCAGATTATGGTTAATAATACAAAGATTACTGACATTAAATGAATTTAAACTCATTCTTCCATCATTCAGAATATTAAGGATTTTTTACCTTCCTCCAAGAATCACTCCCATTTGTAGTCAGCCTCACTTTCTGCCCACCACAAATTATATTTGGACAATAATCACCACAGTGGACTTCTCCCCCTTGACAGTTTCCTTGTATTAGGAGCCTTATAAAAAAAGTACTTGTACCATTAGTTTAACCTAAAAAAAATAGGAAGATAAAATGCTTACAATTGAGCATAAATCTCTGAAGAAATTTCTGCAATCCTAATGGGTTCTTTGCCTATCATCAGGCAAGGGCAGAGTCTCACTTGCGCTGTAGTAGTATCACTCTTGCAGACAGAACAAGTGGTGTTCAGCCCTGGTTCTGCCAGGGAGAGGGAGCTGACACTCACCAGCATGGAACACACCACAGCACCAGCACGTGTCACAGGCACATGAGACCAGCAAAAAAAGTGTCTGCTGCTGCTGACCAAAACTTGATTTTAAATTCGAGTTGCTGTTCACTAATATTCAGATTCAAACCAAAGACACTACTCTGCACCATCTCACTGGGAATTTAATGATTTTACAGCCAGCACCAGCAAACTAAAGATGAAGCACAGTAACAGCAGCAAAGCCAAACACAGATTTATTTTCATGAGAAAAAAAACTCCTATTGAAATGTAAGTTTCAGTTCAATTGTAAAATCCCTCTCCCCAGTCAACATGACAGAAATATCTGGGGATGCTCAAGAGAAAGCCATCAGACAAGCAAGTCACCAATCATGTGTTTGCTGCTGAACATCGTGAATGATTGCGCTAAAAAAGCATCTCACAAGTGTTTGAATCTACATTTTACTGAGAGAAAGGGAACTTCATGTCAAGAAGCCGGCAAATCACTGCAAATCAGTCCCAAACCTGGCATGCTTGGTTGGACTGCAGCATTCCCCATTTGCTCTCCTAGTCCCTACATTGGGAAGTCAAGCCAACACATGCCCACACCTAAAAAACCAGAATCAGTGGGCAGTTGTCTGAAATGTGGTGTGTGGTGAATTGCCACTGCATGCGATCAGTCCAATCCAATTGTCCTGTCCTTTTGTTTCAAAAAGGGAATTACTCCTGCTAAAAGGCACCTGCGTTAGCTCACGGCCTTATGCAATGGATGCTCTAAGCCTTTTTCTAATTAAATCAGTGCGTAATTATGAGATTGTTTTACTGAACCAAAAAACCCCAGCACCTTGCGAAAGGCCGCCAAAAACTGACTCAGCCTCACCCATGCAGATGCTCTCCTGCAGAATTGGGCATCCTCCAGCTCTGCTTTCACCACCTTTTCCAGCTGACCCAAGCACAGGCTGCGTTGGCCCAGGCATCATTCCTGCCCTCTCTCTCTGCCAGGACAAACATTCATAAGACTGACAAGGCAGAGAAAACGGGACAGGAGCAGCGAGGAAAGAGAACACTTTTCCGTACCAAAAAACATATGAAGTGCATGAAGGAGCAGACTTGACTTCTCGTGGCACCCATAAAGCCAAGAGCACCTGGCACAGCCCGGGAGCTCAAGTAGCCAATGGCTCTGCCTTGGCAATACTTCACTGTCAAAAGGTTTCCATGTCTAGTCCCGAATACACATATCAAGATGTTCCAAGACCTAAGGGAAAACTTTATCATGTCAGCTGGCACGCAAAATGGTGCCACCATCCAACTAGGGGCATCTATGACAGTCTCAACACCTGAATTTAGAAATCCAGGTATCTCTAGAAAAACAAGATGGGTAGTACCGTACAGAAAATATATGAATTTGTTATTAAACAAATGAGAAGCTTCCCTCTACCTTATTAACAGATCTCAAGGTCTTTTTAGAAGGATAATCTTCCCCCTAAAACAGGGCACAGAATGAATTTGGCACCTGGCAGCAGCATCCTCATTCCAACCTTGGTACCTGAGCGTCAGCTACTGAATGAGTCATATTACAACACAGTCACCAGAGCTGGAAAGTCCTCAACCCAGCAGGCCTCTCCCTTCAGCAAGCTTCATAAAACCTCATGCTGAATCTGCCCTACATGCCATATTCATCTCTGCAGTCTCAGAAGAAATACGGATCACAGCTACTCAATCCACTGCTCTACAGACCCTCAAAGTCATGATGAAGGTGGTCAACGCTGTGAGAGAGCCACCCAAGAGAGGTGCTCTGGGCAGACTGATTCAAGGGAGAGCGCAGTGCAGGCATGGGGAGGAGTAGGGGTAACCTGCCTGCATTTCTGAACAAGGGGGAGAGGCTGGTTGCACCCAGAGGCAGCAGGGGAAGTGTCACTTCACTGCGGAGATGCAGGAGGGAAGCAGCTCACTGCTCATCCTGCAGGAGAGCAGCCCACTCTGGTTTCCTTATTTACATGACCTGAAGTGCAGCTTCCTGAAGCACCATGTGAAAGGTGCTGCTTCATTAGCCAGACCACGCCTAGGCACTTGGGACACTGCCAACATTAGCTCGTTACCAAGGCTCTGCTTAATGAAGGGCACTGAGGTTGTCACACCAAGTGCTTCACGGAGTAATTAGTCAAGCCAAATCCATCAGTGATGGACTTGGTCTGAGGAATAAGCAGAGTACACTTACATTCTGAGGAATGGAGGCATATGTTTGCAGATCCAGGAGTCAAGTGCAAATGCCAGGTGGAGATGCCACAGCCAAAACCTGGGCAGCATGTCTAAGGGCACGGAGGGTTCACAAAACACCTCTGCACTCAAATTTCCACAGTCAGATACAACTTAGCATCTGGAGGCTTAAGAGAAAGGAGGATAAACCACCTGTAACCCCAGGGATGGCTCCATGCTACTGTTTCTTTTGTGTACATTAAAAATAACTTCACTGAAATGTATGTGAATGCAATACAAGCCCCCTGGGCCAGGACTGCATATTATTATTTATATAAAAATGTTCAGGCTACATTTGAAAGGAGGCCACTGATACCTGGTATGGCCACAAACAGATTTATCCATCTTGACCTGCTGGCTGCAGAGCAGGAGATCCTACAACTGAGCAACTTAAGAAAAGTGATCAGCATATTAAAAGTTTTGACAAGATTTTGGGGAGAGGAACCCAAATACCTCTGCTGCCCAACCAGGGAAGAGCCCAAAGAGCCTGATTCTCTCTTCTCCATCAGTTTTGCACCCTATGGCCTGCAGTAACATTTTACATGCTGTGGACTGACTCGGTGCTCTAGAGAACAGCTCCCAGCAGCAACCTGGCCGTCAGCCATGGCTCAGAGCTTGTCCTTTACCAGGCAGGATTTCCCATCAATGACATGGGGATAATGTTTTACAGCTCACCATTCCAGCCTCTAGGACCACTTTAACAACTGGTCCATCCACCCACACAGGTTCCTCCCAGCACCACAGCCCTGCATTGCACAACCACACCTCACCACTACACAGTCCCAGAACCTTCCACCAAAACATTACCAAATGCTTCATAAGCACCAATGAATTAAGTCCCAGCATCCCAATTAACTCCAAGAGCAGAGAAGCAGGCTGAGGAGTCCCCATCTCCCTGTGAGCCTGCTGAGGAGCCAGGCATGGCAGACAGACCTGCCACTTCCTCCCTCTGCTCAGCTAGAGACCTGTGAGATATTTCAAAGGCTCTTTCCAAAAGAGAAGGAAAGGAGAAAAATAGAAAAAGCTTTCTGTTTTCCTTGAAAAGCAGGTCATGCAACAAAGAAAGCGCTAATAAAGGTTTCACCACCCAAATTAAAAGTCAAAGGCAGCAGTGAAGTGCCTCTGAAATATAAGAAACATGTTGTGCACGGTGTAAAATTTATTGCTGCCTAGCAGAATGAAGCCAAAGATCTTAATATGGAAAAACACCGCTACTTTTGACCCAAACAGATTGGGAACAGGAAGTAAAAACAAATCACGCAGCTGTGGCCTCCCCACACTAAGAGGAGCAGCAGCCAGTGTTTCCTGCCCACCCTCACTCTGTCCATGGCTGCCATGGTCTGCATACTGTTTGCTCAGGGGCCAATCCCACCTAAAACAGATAGTTTGTTATTAAAGCTGTTGTAGGCAAGATCAGGCCTTTATGAAGGGGATCCAGCTGGGAAGAGCCAGGAAAATGGAACTGCAGGAATCACCCCAAATGCTGCATCCATTTGCAAACTGCACACGGACAGGCTCCCTTACAAGGAGATTCCCCTTCTTTCCGTGGCTCTCTACATTTTCACTAGCCAAATTCCTGACTCAGGACAGGCATATTTCAGGAGTTAATTTTGGTTTCACTACATCATCACCAGCAAACCCTGAGAAATTAAGTCAAGCCTCAGTTGGCTCAAAACATAACTGCATTTCTCTTAAATAATAACCTTGCTTTTTTTTTTTTTTTTTTTTGAGCTCATGCATATTACATCCTAATTATATTTTAAAGCTTTCATTTGCAGCTACAGGAATAACCCAGAAAGACATATAGGTGAGATAATTTTCAAATCATCATTTGACGACAGACATGAATCTTTAAAAAAGTGATAGACAGACCAAAGAACTTGGAAAAGAAAACGAAACATGCAAAACTGGAAGTCCATTATCTCTTTTAATAAGCCAGTAACCCAGTGCCAAAGAGAATGGCTTTAAGACCTCAGCAGAGTAAACACTGAATATCACACATGTAATGCAGCAGAAAATGCCATTTACACAAACACTACACACTGAGAAGCAGCTCACAACCTGGTACTCTGACTAAAATTCTGCTTTCAACAAATCTCATAAGTACCATTTTTATCAGCTCAAGCAGATTTTTCCTACAAGATTTTAAAAGATTACATGCCAGGTGTAGAATACTTCATAAACCAGAATTAGATTTTTGCCTTGCATTATTTTTTTAAATTTTTTTTTATATATATAATAGCAACCAGAAAATTACAGCCATTAGTATGACACTGCCTTCACAGCAGATTTATGGCAGCATTACCAAAAGCAGAATTTCATCCAACAACACTTCTGGATAACACAGACATCTGCAGAATCAAGGGGGAAAAAAGCACATAAGCATGCACAACCACAGACTTTGTGCATTACCATCCAAACTTTTACAAGGATGAGTGTTTTGTGCCACTGTTCTGCCAGACAGTAGCCTGAGCACGCACAAGGGTATGGTACACTCTCCTGCACACAGTGACCTCCAGTCCTATGTCATATTCTTTTAGATCCCTCACCTTCATGCTCGTAAATACAACTTTGGCAGAGGAGCTGCACTGCAAGGAAGAAAACTCACCCCACACTCCTGTTATAATGCTACATGAAATCCTCCCTCTGCCCAGCAAGCTCCCAGCAAAAATATCCAAGTTTATCACGCTGCATAAAGAACAATAAGTGGGAGTCCGAAAAGGCAGTCAGAAGTACCGCCAAAAAATCAGAGCTCTTTCTCAAAAAAAGGCCCTCCCTTAGGAAGCCTGCCAATCAAGCTTGATCACGAGGCTGTTTTCTGAGGGTGAATAGAGTTCTTATTGACACAGCTTATGTCTGCAGCATGCAGCCCTCCACAAGGCTTTCAAGAGCAGATCGGATTACACAGACACATTCTCTCTGATTTTATGCATTCAGAAGCCCTCAGACATAAAATACCCGGCTCAGAAGGCCACTGCTTTTTCAGCTTGCTATCGTCCTACATACTTTCACAAAAAAAAAAAAAAAAAAAAAAATTAATTAATTAATTAAAAAAAATAAAACACCACCCACCGGGCAAACAGATCCTGGCATCTTCACTTGGGCTCCCAAGGCCCTCGTCCTCACTCAGCAGGGCCTTATAATTTGCAGGCCAAGCCACAGATTTGCTCCATGTGAATAATATAAGAGGACTCATTCCCATGGCGAATACTTAGCATCAGAATGAGAGAAGGGGAAAAACAAATATCTGCTAACACCATTTAAAATGGTAGGTGATAACATCACTGGGTAGACAATCCTTCCTGGAAGATAGCATGGAAAAAGGGAAGGATACACCTTTTAAAAGAACAACACACACTGCACAGCTTAGCAGGCAAGAGGTGGACAACTGCAAAAGCATCACAAACACAAATTCAGGTAAATCATTTAATCAGGAGCAGTAATTTGCACACATGGAAATATGGAGAAAACTAACTAAAAGGATCCATTTACACAATTTCTATACTTAGAGAGCAGGATAAGGAATTCCATTTCAGCAGCAGACACAGACAGAAAGTCTGGGGACCATGGTGCTGCATTAGAGGTGAACAGAGAATTACAGAACGTTTTATTAGAAATGTTCCAGATTAAAGACTGGAATTCAGTAAAAGAAACAAGTCTATGCTTAAATCATATTACAAACTAAGAACCTGAGAATTGCCCTAGAGATGGATGCATGCACTGCCTAGAGGTCTAGACTACACCAACTGAAAAGAAGCTCACAAACCATCCCCCCTCCAAAAACAGTCTCAAAAGCAAACCACCATATTACACATGAGTAAGTCGAGCCCTATCACCTAAAAAGGAACTCCTGCATCAGCTCAGCCACCCCAAATTGAAACTTCTCACTGAAATATTACATATGGCAAACACAGCAAACCAAGCAAGCTTGAGCTTCAGAGCTTTTAAGGGATTTTAAAAGCAAACATACACTGTTCAATAAAGACATCCTCTCTTCCCTGCTTCCAGGCTGCAGTCACTCCCCTACCAAGATTTTCTAGCATTTTGCAGAAGATTTTTCTCGCATTTTCCCTCATGGCTGCTGTGAGGCTGGACCTGGGCAATGGAAATGCAAGGTGCTATGTCTGTCTGTCATAGCAGTTCTTTGGCTGGATGTTTGCACTGTTCTCAAAGCACACCAAGAGAGCCATCACTCCTATGACTACCTTTGGATATGGAGATCTAAGCAAACTGTGCTTTTCAATGCTCAGCCTCCCTTTCAAAGAGCAGCCTCGCGTTTCTAGTACCCAGTTTCCACACGTGACTTCTAGTATATTCATGCTTCAAAAACCCTGCTCCTATGAATGCTCCATACTCTTTCCCAACAAATCTGAGTCATGCAATGTTTCACTCCACCAACGAAGCCAAGTTGTCACCACAAGCACAGAAGGGGTGTCCTACTGTGGGCATCAGTCACCAAATCCCAACTGTAGATTCACCATATTCACCTGTGCCTGCATAAGCCACAAAGAAAATCTTCACTTGTTTCCAGGCTCCTGACTGAGCTGCAGGCACTAGTGACTAGGCCAGCCATGGTTTGACTTGTGCCTTTAGGAAAATCATTTGCCAGACATCAGAAATGCAGTTATGCTGTGGTCTAGCCTCATCCTGTCCTGCCTGGGCCCCCAAGTCCTTGTGCCAACACAACCGTTTCTGCAGCCACATGGAGAAGCTGAGTGATGGCTAAAACAAGCATCCTTTTTTTCTTGTTATTCAGCAAGATTATTCTTAAATCACAAGGGTGAAAGAATCTGGAGGAAAAGGCCAGAAGCAGCACCACTTCCACCACAGCACCAACCTCAAAACTGATTAGCAAGTTATGCTGCAAAAAGTAAAATTGCCAGCCTCTCTTGTCTCTGCAGTCACAAGTTGTTAAGTTGCACTTTGAGATTCCCTTAAATGTTCAGAACAGCCCTCAAAACTTCACATCTGATGGCATCATAAGAGCAAAATTTTAAGCTCCACATATTCCTCTTGCCAAGATGGGACAAGCCCAGGAGAAAATTTCTAGATCTGTAAATTCTAAGAATAACATTTAAGGCTTATGCCAGCCATTCCCCAACAGACAATAAGAGAGCAGAGCAGGCCCCCATTGCTTGTGATGTGGAACTGGACACCAAAACCACTAGAAAATCCTCTGTGTAGATTCCATATCTCAGAGGGACAGCTGCCCAGCATCCCTACTGTCAGTAACCTTCCTGCAGCACATGGTCCAGCACTGGGAGGGAGGAATGACAGGTCTAGATCCACTCCCTCTTTCTCCATGTGAGTCCCTCCCTCCCTCACAGAAGTGGGAAGGATGTGGCACCCTGAATTCTGCCGACCTGGCCAGATGCTGCAGGAGGCTGAGCAGGACAGTTTACAGCACCGTGGGCCTAATTTCCTTGCTGACCACCATGTCTGCTTTGGGCCCCTGCCAACATATCCCCAGTGGCTCATAAAGGAGCACCAGATCTGCAGCAGCCACACAGCTGTAAACAGGCTGAACCAGGTGCACACATAAAACTCAGCTGCTCCTAGGAAGGCCAATTGAGCCCGAAATAGTCTGCTCCTTCTCCTATCAGCACATCCCACAATACCTAGAAGCTTCAGCACAGTCCATTGTCTTTGAAAGAGAAACACTCAAAACATTGAAATAGTTCTCAAAACTTTTCTGGGCCATCTCTAGTCTAACATGACTTCATTTAAATATGTGCCATGTCTATATATAAAAGCACACACACCAAGGGGAATTATCACCCGTGAGTAGAGCTGGTGCCCACACACCATACCTCTGCACAGCCTCCCAGGTCTGCCTGTGCAGCTCTGCACCACTACAACCCTACAGCAAACCAGAGCCACTTGAAGCTGCCCCAGGAAGACCCTGCCCCACTGGCAGGAGCACTGAAAAGTCCACAGCCTGCAGGCTCTCCACCAGACCAGGCTCTACACCAGACTTGCTAATACTCATCTTTCTTGGGGTTTGGAGAGTAATGGGGGCAGGGAAATTTCAAGACTTTCAATTACAGAATCCTTCGTGCAGAGTCTGCACGAAGCTGAACCCCCCCGAGTCCTCCCTTCAGGGAGGTTTTTCCCTCCCAGGACCAAGATGCATGATTTGGATGTTCATTAGTAAATTAAGCTTCAAAGACAGGACTGTGACATGCAAGACATTTCTCCAACCTGGAGAGCAGCACCATTGCAGCTTCCATGCACTACCTCAACAGCAAAATGCCCACAAGGAGGGCCAAAGAGAGAAAACATCTCTGCAACCCCATAGAAGCTACTCTGTGAAACTTTAACTGCATTACTTCTGCTTCTGTATAATCCCAGAATAACTAGGTTAATTCAGACTGCTCCAACTCAGACACTCGATAGTTTCAACATGGTACAGACTATAACCTCACTCTAATTACAGGATCATATTACATGTCCAACAACTGCTGCAATTTAGTCTTGCCTGATACACCCCAGCTGAAAATTGCTCATCCCACTTCTCACTCTCTTACTTTCTGGCAACCATTGAATGGAGGCAGGAATACCTAGCAACACCTCAGCATCTGACACACTCGCACCCCAAGCCCATAGCGATTAAGTCATTATTTTCTTGTGGTAACAAAGGCAATGACCTCAATCAGTGCAGAATAAACTAGTCTTAGGCAAATAGAACAGACACGACACTGCTGTTCATACCCCACTCTATGCAAACGCAATATGGGATTACTGCCAAGAGCCACAACACCACGAATTCGCACGTAGCTTCCCCGAGCCCGGTGTTGATCACACACGGAGCCTATCTGAGCAAGAGGGGAGTTTTTCAAGATGCAAAAGCTGCAGCACCAGTCAGTCGGACTTTCACTACCTCAAAGGCTGGGGATGTTCCTTACAGCAGCACACGTCTTGCCTTTGAGCTCAAAACTGCATCCGCGGCTCCCGCTGCCATGAAACGGGAAGGTTTTGTCCCCGCAGCCGCTCACCCGCGCCTGAGCCGAATGGTAACAGGTCTCTGCCTCAGCGTCGGCCTCGCCACCGCCTCATGCTCGGCCGGGGAATGTTCCGCTGCCCGAGCGGACGAACCGTCCAGCCATGGCTCGGCGATGATTCAGCAAGGGGGTGGCTCCCGGTGGGAAGGCACACCTCCTGCGAGCTGTCACACCGCGGGGCCGGGGCAAAATGGGAGAGAGAACTTGCTCTGTCTATCATGGCTGCACTTCGCAAAATGCGTAACCTGGCCTGGGAAGGGCGAGGGGGGCGAAGGGGAGAGGCGGCGGGGGGCTGTGATTCCATCAGCAGGCACATAGAAATAATTGAAGGAAACATCTCGAGGCTTTTACCGATGGCAAAAGCAAATAAAGGAAAATAAGAAGAAAGGAGGGAAGAAAAAAAAAAAAAAGCCAGACACTTTGGGAGCCAGCATCAACTTCGCCAAGCTGTGTTCTTTGTTTCTAGGCAGACTCCCGTGCGGTGGCGAGAATGAACAAATGCGCATGTCTTCATAAGAGTC
>VXBR01011488.1:654395-741535 GCA_013400215.1 Cisticola juncidis | reverse complement strand
TGCGACCCGGGAGACGCGCCCGGGGCCGCTGCTCCCGGCGCTGGCCGGGACGCCCGGGCACCTCCCGGCATCCGCACCTCTGCCCGGCGCTGTGCGCAGAGCCACCGCGCTCCCGCACCCAGCCCACCTGTCCCCAAAGGCACCGCCGCCCGCTGAGGGGCTGCGTCGCCTCTGTCCCCAAGCCACCGCCATAACTCCCTGCCGTGTCCCCTCCACCCCTAACTGTCATCACACTTCCCTGGCTTGTCCACTCCGTCCCCAAAGCCACCACTGCACGTCCCTGACGTGTCCCTTCTGTCCCTGAAGCCACCATCACACTTCCTTGCTGGGGCCCCGCTGTCCCCAAAACCACTGTGACATTGCCCCACTGAGGTGCTGCATTCCTACTGTCCCCAAATCACTGTCATGTATTCCTGCTGGGTCCCCTCTGTCCCCAAAGGACCATCATACACTCCCACTACATCCACACTGTTTCCAAAGTCACTATCACTTGTCCCCACCATGTCTCTGCTGTTTCCAAAACTACCATCACACCTTCTTATTGTGTCCCCACTGTCCCCAAAAACACCATCACATCCACCTTCTAAGGGGCTGGAGTCCCATTGTCCACAAAGCCACCATGTTACCTTCCCACTCTGTACCCTCAGTGCCCAATGCCACTATCACAGCCCCCTGATGAGGGCTTGAATCCCCACTGTCCCCAAACTACTGTCTTATATCCCTACTGTGTCCTCTCTGTCCCCAAAGCCACCATCACACCTTCTTGTGTGTCCCCATTGTCCCAAAAGGCACTATCACATCCAGCTGCTGATGGGCTGCATCCCCACTGTTCACAAAGCCACCATCTCACCCCCACATTGTGTCCCTACTGTCCCAAAGTCACCATCATATATCACCCACTGTGTCCTCTATTGCCAAAGCCACAATTACACCTTTCCGCTGTCTTCTCTGTCCCCAAAGCCGCCATCATTTGTCCCCACTGTGTCCCCACTGCATCCAAAGTCATCACCATACCTTCCCACTCTGTTTGCTCTGTCTGTAAAGCCACTCTTACATGTCCCCACCATATCCCTGCTGTTCCCAAGGCTCTGTTCCTGCTGACCCCAAAGTCACCATCATCTCCACCACCACCGCACCCATCCTTATGTCCAGAGCCATCACTGCACCCCCTCACTGAAGGACCATACCCCCACTGTCCCCAAGCAATCAGCACATCTCATTTGTCCTCTAAGCCAGCACCACAGCCTCCCGTCGCCGAAGCTGCTGTCACTCCACGCCCCCCCAGAGGAGCCGTGTCCCTGCCGGGCCTGGCCACCCTTACCTGGGTGGTGGCACAGCTTTTCCACGCTGCAGTGCTCATTTTCACTCCTGTTTTGCAACAGAAGATTGCGTACGCCAGGACAGTCGCGAGAGACAGTAGGCGCAATGTGAAGCAGATGAGCGAGTAAATCATGAAGCCGCCGTACATGTTCTGCATACTGCAAACGAGGAGCTAATTTCCTGGCAGCCGGCTTCAGGATGCTTCAAGTCAGTCTCTGCCGATGTGGCCCTTAGAAACCCCTCAGGCTGTGGCTGCAAGCAGCCCTGCTCCTTTCTGACTTGAGCGTCTAATTCCCACAAATATAGATATTTGGATTATGCATTTTGTTAGGGGGAGAGGAAAACAACCAACAACCACTGGATCACTGAGGAAAACAAAGTCAATCACCTTTTTTTTTTTTTTCAATTCAACATTTTTTTGGGATTTGGTGACATTTTATGAAGCATGAACTCAATTGGGGCAGAGAGAAGCAGCTGAGGATTGTTTATTGCACACAGAGTAGTCCTCCCTGTCAGCAGCAGTAATGGAAACAACACTAATAAAAATGTCGTGTTTGTGGTCTGAGCAGCAAAGCGTGAGCCCTGGCTTCTGTGCCCTGCTCTGACAAACACTTCCCCAGTGACCACCAGCTGACCACTTTGCCTCCCTTCCTAGTTACCACCACTGATTCATAGTTGAGATCAATTAGTTAATGTTTGCGAAGTCAGTTGAAGATGACAAAGCGTTACATGCTGCTAATAAAACCATAATGATCCCACTGTTAAACATTAAACACACAGTGAGGTGTAAAAAAAAATACCACATTTATGGAAAATTCCTCTTCCTGCAAGGACAAAGAATTAGCTCCTAAAAAAGGAAGGATGAACACAAATTTGCACCACAGGATTGTGTCTCAAGGGTTTGGCTTCTTCTTGAAGGTTTGCTACTGATTATTTGTGTGTCCATGGCCACACCACTTGGGCCAGCAGTTGCTGACTCATCTTAACACGGCAACTTAATCCAGAGCTAGCCAAAAATCACCAGGAGATTTTGGAAAGGGATGGTCCTTTCCATTTTGTATCTCTGCTTCCCAGTCTGCTAAATGGGATGAGGATTGCAGCTGCGTAGCCTGATTTTTGCAGACAACCGAATACTACAGTTAGCAAACCCTCACAGCACGGTCATTAGAAGCCCGGGGAGCTGTGCTGCCTGTGAGGCATGTCACACCACTGTGCAAGGAATAAAAGTGGGTGTGTGGGACTTTCTAGGAGATTTTTCTTGGCAATGAGTCTGGCTTTAAACATAGAACTGGTAGCTGTGCCACTGGTAGGGCCCTAGGTCGCCATATGTAGAGCAGTGCATGTCTAATGCTCTGACCTACAGGCAAGAAGGAGGAGAGGAACCAGGAAAACCACTTTTGTCTGTAGCTTTGGGCCTGCATGGGGCCACGTTCATGGTGATGAGGCACTGGTGTTTCTGGCAGGGCAGAAGCCATGGGTGGAGATTTGCACAACAGGAACTCCAGGCAGTTTAGGATTTAGCACAGAGGTCTCAGAGAGAAGAACTCCTCCCGAAATAGAGCAGCTCTTAGACAAGGTATCTCTCATTTCCTCCATCAAGCTGCCCTTTGCAAGGAGCATGCCTGAGCTGCAGCAGCCTATTGCACCTTTCTCCTGAAATTTGATGCTGCCCTGCTTTGATGGTGATCAGTTGATGACTGCAGAAAAGCTGAATCATGAAACAGAGGTTATAAACAAGGTTATTCTTAACGAAGGGAATGAATCCCACATCATTGGGGAGTTGGGGCAAGCGACTGTAGATAGGTCTTGCAGGTCTGACTTCTGCCCTGACATTCTTTATGTCCTGGAGCAAACTAAAATATCTCTAGCCTTTAATTTACCTTCTTGTAGCATGGACAAAGCAGCAGACTCCAGTCGTGCTTTCTTTGTACAGCAAAGCTCCTGGTGTGACAATAAAGTGATGCTGGGAGCTGTGTGGTGCCAAGGGCTGTCTTGCTTTGCCACCCGGCACCTTTCAGAGCTATTTTCAGCCATGCAAAATGATCACACGCAATATTTCAACAATGTTGAAATAGACATTCAGATGCAGAGAGAGACTAACCAGTCTGATTCCCCCCTCCCATATTTCACAGCCTTACATTTCAATTCCCACATGAAGCCCGGTAACTTTTGTTTCATTTGCTCACTGCAAACTCAAAATAGACGGGTTCTGCAACCCAGAGATTCATGCTGTGTCCTTCAGGCACTGGGGTGCTGCTGATGTGCTGTAGGTAGCCAGCCTGGGGCGAGGGAAGATGGGTCTGGTTCACCTACAGCTAACTGGGAAATTTCCTGAGGATGCCACTTTCTCACATTTAAATTCTTCCAAGAAAAGCGTATTTCATTTTTTCTGGGAAAGATGACTCAACTTAGAGAAGCAGGAGATTCTAAGAGGCTGGGGCTGGACAGGCTTCCATGCACTTCCCAAGAAATATGAGCAACTCCACATACAGGTCCTTGCAAACCAGTCTTCTCTGCTTCATGCCCGAGTTAACAAGTGCTTGGGTGTGTCTTGCCAGCATTAGAGAGATAACTGCCAAGGTTAAAGGACTCTAGATTTTTGAAAATGTTTTTGTAAATATACATATTTAAATGTATACACACACGTATATTTGTGAAAACTTTAGGAGATTGTAAACTTCCCTGCCATACTTACTTTAAATGCTCTAAAGGAGGACTTTCACTCCTGGAGGAGCTTACCTGGCTCATTTAAGTTTTCTTTGAATTCAGTAGAGACTTTCACAAAGAAAATATCAGATAAAACCCAAAGCAGAAATGGGTTGGATACCAAGTGTGTTTTTTTCTCCTGGCCCATCTTCATTTACCTGCTGTGGAAGCAGACACCAAACCTTCCCTGGCTTGGGACACAGAGCAACACCTTGGCACAGGTGCCCGAGAACCTCCAACCCGGCTGTGAGAAGTGGAACAGGACCAACCTTGCAGGCCAGTTCCCTCTTGCTGGTGCCTGCAAGGACATGTGGCTGCATGCCAGGAGATGGAATAACCATTGCCCCGCTCTAGTTATGGGGCAGGGATGCTGCAAGGCTGTGCTAATTAGTGCTTGAGACGCCTCTGTGATCTGTAGATGAAAGATGATTTACAGATGCTAATTATTGCTCTCTTCCACGTGAAGTCTATTATTTCCTGGTGTCCCTCGTCTTGACTCATGCCATATCCCATATTTGGCACAGGGCAGGTTCCTCTCTGTAGAGGTGGCGCTTTACATCTCCAGCTGCTTGCACACTGTACAAGTGTGTGATCTGCTCTTAGCATCCATTTGAGGCAGCCTGGCTGTGTCCTTGCTTGGGAAACTTGGGCTGGAATTTGCACTAAGTTGCAACACTTGAGCAGATGGCTTAGCTGGTCGATTCAGAGGGGCTGCGTTCAGTGCTGGGTACTCAGCTGGGTTGTGCACTCAACTCCGTGAGCAGTCAGAGGACCAGCTGGGTGAACCAGAGAGGAGAAACAGGAATATCCCGAGCTTCTCTTCTTGGGATTGCCCCAGGGAAGGGGAAGAACCAGAGAGGACCAGACTGGGGCCTCTTAGTCTATGGCTTCTCATCTGTGTCCCAAACCTCCTGGGCAGGAATTACAAAGCAGGAGAGGTTTGTGTCTCTGGCAGTTGTCTGGAGGGAAGGGATATTAAAGCGGTTTTGTGAACAGCCCATAGATAGCAGAAGGAGCAGGTATATTCAGTGTCCTTCCCATGTTATGCCCCACAGCACATACACATTATCAGGTTGCAAAGGCAAGTGACATTTTGTTCTTATTGATAAATAAAACAGCAGAACGTAGCATGTGGAGTAAGGCAGTTGTAACAACAGAGGAAGAAATATCCCTGACACTCTACACCAATGCAATTCTAGCACAGATTGGGATTTCCTTCCCCTTCAGTCACTGTGCAGCTCTCCAGCTGGGAAGTAAGGGGCCGCTCACACAAGCTGGCACAAGACAGTCAAGGATTTTTACAACTGAAAGAGATCTACCTCTTGCCTAGCCTACAGGAGTTTCCACCTCCTCCCCTGAAGTCCACAAGATTTTAAATGTGCAAATGATGAGACTCACAAGCAGCCTCACATACCAGAGAGTAAGGAAGACTGGATCAGGCTTCCAGTGCCAGTGCAGCCCTCTGTCCATCACCCCGTTCCCTTGGCTCCATTGAGCCCTCCTGGCAGCTGTTTGCCTACACAGTGAACTGGTGTGGGGCTGCTGTTACTCTCCCCATGGACACAACTGTCTAGCTCCAGCTTTGGCTTGCTCTCAACAAACCCATTTGCATCCTGTGCCACCTCTCTGGGAGCCAATGATGGCAAGAGCCCTGCTTGTCCTCTGCAAAAGCCCCACTGATGTACACACAGGCTGCCCACGGGTGTGTAACACAAAGGAATCCGAGTGCTGAGCAGAAACAAGATTGCAGAGCTGCACCCCAGTGGCAATGCACATGCATACAGAAAGAGACTGTTTCAGAAGTGTTTGTGCCAGGTGGGCTGACGAAGGATGCAGCGGTTCTCTGGGCCAGTGTCACCATCACATCCACCTGCAGATCCCTTTGTGAGGGCCATGGTCCCTGAATCCCGTTATGAAGGAACTTGATGCATCAGGCTGATGTCGTGACACCTTCCCCTGCTCCACATTCTGGCAGTATTGTGAATTCTCTGAGGTATTAAGAAAGCCACAAGCTAATTCCTTTTCTTGCTACAAGACAATTAATTGAGTGAGTCAAACACTGCTACGGGGAGCGTGGCATGGTTGCTCATTCAAGGTCCCACCTATGCTGCAAAGGGAAAACACAGAAAGATCCCCACCATAAAATCTGCCTTATGGTGTGTTGTGGTTTTTTGCTGCAACATTTTCTTCAGAAGGTTTTGTCCTGACCTCGTCAATGTGTCAGGGCAGAGGGGCCTTGGGTCCAAAGTTGCTTTGGACATCACTCACCCTCATGGCAGTGAAACCCAGCATTTGTTGGGACAGGGTCCTGAATTGTATTCCTGAAGTTCTATATGGATTCTACTAACTATGGGAAATTCTGAAAATAAGTCTGCAACACTTAACCCTGCTCAAGCAGAAGCTGATTTTAGTGGCCGCTGCTGAGTATAACCTTAAATGTGTTACCAAGGAGTGAGCAGAGACACAGGCCATGATCACCACTTAGAAACTGACATTTTACATAAGAGGCTAACAAATCAGGATCATTTTGACACCTTCAATAAGATAAATGATGGCAGAGTATTAGAATTCTTTTATTTTTAGCAGCTGAATATTCGCAAATAACAGTTTTTAGTAATCACGAATGACAACATCAAATTGCCACACCTCTAACTGAAATCATCACTCACTTCTTCTGGCAGGTAGGGAGGGATTTCTCAGCCTTCCTCCTCCTTTTAAACAACCTCTGCAGCAAAGAAACACTGAAAGGTGGAAAAAACACACAGTCTTGCATGGTGGTGACATTGATAGATGTGATGGTGCGGGCTGTACATGACGTTGTGATTTTTTATTAATAACTCTGCACTGCAGAGCTCATTTAGGAAAAGAAGGAGTGCCTGAGTGCGTGGGGGGGGACAGCTTTGTTCTTTGGACTTGCAGGAGAAAGAACGTAACGTCAAAGGTAGAAACACAGGAGGGGAACAAGACTCACAAAGGAGGCAGTGGGCTGTGGGTGGTTGTGAGCACCAGGTACATGCAGCAAATGAGGCCCCAGCCATCAGGTATCCAGGCTTTCAAATCAATTGACTTGGATCAGCAGCAAGAGGGCAGGGAAAAATGCTCTCAGTTTGTGGCAGCAGAAAAGAGAGGCCCATCTGTTTTAAACAGAAGGGTTTGGGACTTTTTCTTTTCTGACCGTTGTGGTGGATTACCAGCAGGAAAATGCTTGGTCCCTTCCTCCAGCAAGGGAGAGTTCTTGTCCCTCCTGGCCCACACAAATCACCCGTGCAGAGGTGTGCCGGGCAAGATGGGGAAGGAGGGATTCCTTCTACAAAGCCAGCAAATGGCTGCAGCCGCCCCATTGGTCCCTCTCCCAAGCAGCCAGGGAGGAGCTGCGCTGCAGGGAGGACACGGGCGGCTGTCGGAGCAGTCGGGCTCAGCCCCGCAGAGAGCCCGAGTGCCGGCATGTGATGAGCACACTGTCCCCAGTCACGTCGCTGCACCGCCGAGGGGAAAAAAACCAAGCTTCAAAGGGAGGGGGGCAGGAGGGGCCCGAATTTCCGGGGGCGGCTGCTCCCCAGTGTTTGTCATCATCCAAAAGAAGAGTGAAAGTTTTCGCTCTTGGGATAATTATTAAAGACATTTGGGTCTTGCTTTCACATGCCCTCTTCTTTTTTGTTTTTTTAATTAACTGTAAGCCCCATCCTGGCTGCTAAACAGGGATCTGCGGAACTGAAGCTTGTTTAAATGTAGTGATTTATGTTGCTTTGGAAGTGAACTGGCATTTCTGAGGAACCCCACCCAAGCCTGGCAAATACCATGGGAGTGCACTGACTCACTGGCTGCTGGCATTCGCTCTTCTCCCTCGATGGCTGGAGCCTGCAGCCAATTTGGGCACATGTGAGACAGTCCTGGTAAGTGAACCCGCGTCCGCAGAGACACCTTACACGGAGGAAGTGCCTGCCAAAACCTCCGGCTCCCAGGAGAGGCTCAGAAGGGAAGAACAGCAGCACTGCAAGGCTGAGTCAAGCTGTAATCACCGGAGCGATGCGCTGGAGGAAGCAGCGTGTTGGTACAGCCTCTGCCTCCAGCGAGGGCTAAGAACCTGCTGCCAATTAACCAGCGCTCGAGTCACCCGCAGGCAGAGAGCCCTGCGGAGTGGCCTGCCTGGCAAGCCGTGGCAGAAGCCCCTTTGCTTTGCTCCACCGTGAGAGCAGCCGGGAGGGTAGATGAGCTTCAGGAAGATCTAAAAAAAAAAACAAAACGAAAATCCAATGCTGCCTGCAGAAAGATCAGCCAAAGCAGCAATATCCTCTGAGCACCTGACAGAGAGGAGCCTGACTTTCAGAAATCAGTTCAGCCATTTGCAGGTGCGATCTTGGTTTAACAAACAAACAAGAAACAGGCAAGCAAGCAAGCAAACAAACAAACAAACAGACATTACCACATTGTTAAAATGGCCCCTGCCTACTCAGTGTGCTGCTTCCTCACATTAATGCAGTCGTGTTTCATGATCTGAGACAGAAAAGTCCCTTTTGACTGCAGTGCTCCCAATAGGCTGCGGAGCCACCCTTACAGGCTGGTTCTTGCTTGCCTCATGGGGTATTTCTCAGCTTTTGCATACATCCCATATACAAGAAACCATCAGGTAGGACCACCTGTTCACTGTCCCACCCACCCTAAGGGACCCTTTTTCCATAGAGTCTGCACCCAGAGATAGCAACACTGATCATGGGTGTACCTGGGTGGTGTTTGCCTAGAAGAGCATGTGCTGGGCTCCTACAGTTCCCAAATGCCATAAAGTGAACCAGCTGGGCTGGTCTTCCCCTGTTGTTTTGGTTGTGTAGGCTTTTTGTTGTTGTTGTGTTGTTTTGGTTTTGCTAGCTATCCATCCATCTATCCATCCAATATCTGCTGTAATAAAAAAGGCAAATCAGAAAACAATGCCGTCTGTCTGTGTGTTGTAAACTGGGAGAACAGCTGCTGTTCCTGGGCTAAATGGGAAGCCTTTCCTTGAAAGCCATAAAAAGCAGTTTCTCCTTTCAGTTGCTGCATCATACCACAAAGAATGGCTTATGCCAGCCTTGTTTTTTTCCAAATAAAACCTAGTGCAATGGTAGGGAACTACACACAGGACAAAACTCTGCCCCTTAGCACTCAGCTGTGCCTTTGGAGAGCATGAGATGCATCTGAGAAGCAGAAAAATTGTTTCCGAACCACGTCCATCACGCAAGGGAACCAGAACATACACTGTCCCTGGTGTGTCCCTCTGAACTGTGACATCATTCCCAAACACAACCAGCACCATCTGCCCTGGGGACTTTCCCTGCAGATCACAGCAGTGAGAGGCACTGTGTCTGGTGTGCCCTGCAGATCCCTTTGGAATAATATCTCCATCTCAGATTGAAACGAATCTCCCTGGGTCATTGGTGGACTCAGGATATGACGATCTGTAGAGGCATCACTCTTTTCCAAATGGGTTCTCATTTCTTTCTCCAGGGTCCCTGCTCCAAGCAGAAGCGTGTGACAGGCTTCATCAGAAGGTAAAAGCTGTTCTAAATCTGCTCTTGGGCTGCCTGGGCAGCCCAGCCTGCACACTCTCCACTGTCCCCAAAGACACAGAGGCTTTGTTTAGGCATTACTCAGCTAATGTTTCTTTTTCCATGACTTACAAAAGGTGCACTAATCACTGTGGGAGAACATGGGAGGCCAGGAAGGACTGCTACTCCTTGCACCACCACAGCTCCAACCCCTGACCTTTGAATGAGATAGTGTGTGTATCCCACCCACCCAGCTGTGCATCCACCTCTGTGCCAGGGTTCGGCTGCAATCCTGGGAAGCCTTCCCAGTTAGTTAGCTAGTGTCTGTTACTATCTCCCAGTCCGTTGCTGGATTTATTTACCTCAGTGACAGGTCTTTTGGGGACTTGCAGAACCATGCCTAGAGCCCCTTTGAGACTTTATACAGATGGGAGTACGAGAAGAGCACAGGAGCAAGAGGATACAAATAAATGGGAGATGCCTGTGCTTGGCTGAGAATAACCCTGTTTGATGGGAGAAAACTTTTGTCCTATTTTCTGTTTTGTCAGTGGAACAGCACTTGACTAGACCACTGCTTGGCTTTTCTTTTCTTGTCATTCAGAGGGAAACATTCCTGCCTTAACAGAGATGATGTTTCCTTGCAGACAGAAAAGCAGCCCGTACCCGAGCTGCAGCAGAGACAGATCATCAAAGCTCCAACAAAGCTGCTGTTGTGCTATAAGGCAGCAAAGAAAAGAGCCTGCGCCTGTTATCATTTGGGCTTCACATGTGCAGCACTGTGACCACCATCAACAACAGCATGGGCTAAATTCTCATATCCCTCCTCTGATTCCGGCTGTGTTCCACTAACAGCCCCAGTCTTTTCCGTAAAGCTGCCAGGGAAATAGTCATTGTGAAAATGCAGGGCTTGGAGTGGCTGCGTGGCTCGTTCTGGCCTTGCACAGTGCATTAACCTCCTCAAGGATCCATCAGCACACAGGGATTGCATCACCAGCTCCAATATTAGCTCCCAACGGAGGCAAAAATGCGTATCTGCTATCTGAAATCATACCTTAGAAACAAGCATCGTTTAGCTGAGGAAAACGTGGGCTCAGGAAGCCGTCAGAATCTGGGACTTTGCTCGTGAGCTGGGAGCTCTCCAGCCCTGTTTCCCAACACAAAGAGGGCTCAGGCAGAGGGAAAGCAGAGGAGCTCCCTCTCCCCCAGCTCCAAGGACTCCCCTCTCTGGGAAGTAGTACTGGGAGCACAAGGGACACATAAGAAGAGATTAGACAAATTTGTCAGTGGTGGCCAGACAAAGATCTGGGAAGCAGAATAAACAGGTGGACTTTCAGATAAAACAGAGTTGCAAAAATAATTTCCATGAAATATTTTAATTGACTCCAGTCTACCTTCAACAATGGCTGTCTTCCTGAGAGTGGAATACTATGTAAAAGAACCTCCTGGATAATATATACACAAGTTTCAGTAGGGAAGAGGAATACAGGAAACATCCAAAAGGACCAAAATCACCTAACCTGGGACATTCTCAAAAGGCAACATTTAGATGTATTGAAACAAAAGTCTTCTTCCCATCTAAAATTTTGACCAACACTAGCATATTCAAGCAATGCACTTTACTTTCAACAAACTGCTCCTACAGCGTTTTGTTTGTTCTTCGTTTTGTTTGTTTGTTTTGGTTTGGTTTGGTTTGGTTTGGTTTGGTTTTTGTTTTTGTTTTAAGGATTTGCTGCTCAAAGACACCCACTTTCCCCGGGGAGAGGTCAGGAGCAGGCAGGGCTCGGGGCTTTGGGGAGAAAGGCAGGAGCCCGGCAGCAGGCTAGGGATTGGTTTTTCCATGGCTCCCTCTAGTGTGTACAATCCAAAATGGGATCGAACACAGACAAGGAATTTCGTGCACTCCTAAAACGCAACCTAAAATAGATTTAATACAACAGACACTTGGAATGCATTTCCAGAGAAGACGTTTGCTCTAGTAGAAATTCTGTAGAAATTCTGCTACTCTTGCACAGAAAAACAGCTAGCAGGGCTGCAGGAGCATCTGGCTGAATTTTGCATGCTCACAGTCTGATTTCCTGTGTTTCTGAACCAAAAATTAAAAAGGTCAGAAAGACTCTTCTGTAATAGCAGCTCTGGCCTATTTTTCACCTATTGCCTTTTCATTTATTCATATCTTCCTCAGAGACTGATCTACCTATTAGAATAATAGGGTTATTTTCTGAGACTAATCTAAGAAAATAAATTAAAAACTCTAAACCTTTGATGAGATCTCAAAGAGACAGAATTTCTCGGTCAAGGAGAGCTGAGACACTGAGGAATAAATGTCCGGCAAATAACATTTATTAATTATGCATATTCATATTCACAGCCATGGACAAAGGCAGCCTCCACCAGAAGGCTTGCAGGAGGCTGCCTGCAAACTGATGTGTTAAGTAAACAGCTCTTTTATTGGTCTAAGTAATCACGTAGTAAAGGAGCTCACATTTCCAAGTAGCTGTGGAGCAAAATAATAGAAAAAGCTATTAAAGTTGAGAGAAAGATTGCATTATATTGCCTAAATTAAAGCCTAAATCAGTATTTATGTAAATATTAGAGTTCCTGCTTTCTTCCACTTCTGAATACCAAGCAGAACTTGGCCAGCACATGGAAATCCTTTCAATAAATGCCTCTTTTGCCCCTGGACCTCAGATGGGTCCAGGGAGGGGAGAACTTTGCCCCGAGGGCAGAGATTTTGGCACTGGATGAGGGCCAAGATCAGGCTGGGTTGTGATGTCCAGGCATCTCTGCCGCTTGGCAGATGAGAACATCCAACATTGAGCCCCATGATCAGCAACAAAGTCTTCCTCACACAAGAGCCTATGGCAAGAAGCATCCTTGGCTTTGGGGGCCTGAGAAATGGGCTCTTCTCTCAGGTCTCACAAGAAAGTTGACCTTGAGATGTTCTTGGTAAATCCCCTCCTATCCTGACCACATCTTTGCTTCCCTGGGTGCTGAGCCCTCCCCTGAGGAGCCAGGCCGACCACAGACAGAGAAATGTGCCACACCCCAACACTTTGGTCAAGCAAATCCAAGATGCATCCTGCTTAATTATTATCAGCTCTGCGAACTGATCCAAACAATTTCCCAGGACCAGATCTACGGTGCTGCATGATGAGGACCACTGGCCTCTATCAAGGCCTGCTGCACACTAGCAATATATAAAAGAGGCTGCAAAGCAGAAGAGTTCTGTTTGCAGCTGACTGATGGAAGGTAGCTTTGCCATGCTGTCACCCTCAGGGCAGCCTCCCTCCCACCCCCAAAAGCAAGGTGCTGCACCTCTCCATGCCCAAGTTCCCTTCCAGGGAGAGCTGTAGGGCTGCAGGGAATGGCCTCTGCACAGCATCCTGCAGGGGACAGAAGCCTGCAGCTATTGCACCATCCCCACAGGCACAGGGGACAGCACCCTTACCCCAGAGACCGGTGCCAGCTGAGATGTTTCTTTAAGGGGACAGAATGAACTGATCCATGAATATTCAGAACCCACACAGCAGCAGGACCTTTTCTAAGAGAATGTCACAAGTGTTATGGGTGGCTGAGATGATCAGATTGTCTCCACTCAGCCTCTGCACTTGGTGAGCTCCCTCCACAATGGAGGGTTGCACTTGCACAGAGCGCAACTTTATCTGGAAAAAGTGTCCCTCACAGAGCAGCAGCCAGCCAGCCATCCCAGCAGAAACTGGAGGATCCTCTGCTCCCCTCAATGGCTTGTTCCAGCAGTTAATCACCCTCACTCAGAAATTTGTTCATGAACCAGAAACAAAATTAATTATTTTTATCATCTCCTGCCTTGGCAGCCTGTTCGGGCTGCTTGTTCTACTGACAGCAATGATTCAGTAATCTGAAAAACATTGTACTTCATGTACAGTATTAACAGCTGAGTGTACAGATACAGAGATTGTATTTACCCTCATGGAAGGGCTGCAGCCTGCAGAAGGTGAAGAATGACTCACCTCTATACCTTAATTTCTAGCATTGCCTCTGCAACCTTTGGTTTGGCCTTTGCTTTTGCGCAGAAGTGACAGAAAAGCAGACAGGTCAGATGGGTGAGGATTTAGGCCATGGGCTGCCAGATTCAGCAAAGAAGAAGGAGGCAGGAGTATGTGGACCCCACTCTCTCTCTATCACAGCTCATGGTCTGTGCCTAACAAATCTCCAGCCCAAGCATTCTTGTCTTATCCACCACCCAGGTGTCATAGAAGGAGAACCTCTGCCGACAGAGTGTGTTCTGTAAGTTCCATCCTGATCAGAAGCTGAGCACCACTGGGAAAAAAATAGAAAGTCCAACACTTCAGTTCTTATTCTCACCATCTGAAATCCGATCTGCCACTCAGGAAATCTATGCAGCCAAACCAAATAATGCCACCCCTCTGCCCTTCCATGGGAAAGAGAGAGATCTGCTATGACATACGCAGAAGGCCACAAGAAGTGCACTGCCTTAAAGAGCCATCAGGGTAATTTTAAAATCAATGTGATGTTTGACAAAGAGCCAGTACGACTCCTTCCAGACTGGCAGCGACATCCCAAAAGGCCCCGGAAGGGGCTTGGAATTCTGCAGGCAGCACTTTGCACACACTGACGCCGATGCAGCATTTTCTCAGCAAGGCCATGAAAAGAGAATTTAAAAAACAAAACCAAAAAAAGGCAGCATTGCAATGGTGCAATGGTGACCAGCTGGTGAGGGAAAGTGGCATCATGTGTGAGTCAGCAGCACCACAGTGACCCTGCAGAACCACCCACACACCACGGGCACGGATGGCCAGGCAGCCACGGTGCGGAATGTGCTCCAAAGGGCACCGGAGGAAGGCAGGACGTCCTTAATCATAATTTGTGTGCTCTCCATGATGGAACTTGGGGACAAGATGGAACAAACAACTGTTTGGGACAGCTGCTGCTGCCAACCGTTCCCCCTCTGCCTGGTGTGGTGCTGGCAGTGCCTCCCTGCCACATCAAATGAGCCGCAGCAGGCTCAGCAATATTTTGGCAGAGCCTGATGCATGTGGGCTCCCTGGGCAGGATCTGGCATGGCTGGACTGGGGGATCCAATATGGATGTATCTGGGTGGTACCCATGGTATGGCGGGGCAGAAGGGCACGGGGCTATGACAAAGACTCACCATGGACACTGCCTGTTCTTCCCTGTTCCCCCACTCACCCTCCCTGAGCAGTCCCAGATGTGAGGTCATGAACCTCTCTCACTGAGGAGTGGATTAGCCTGCTTACAGCTCACAAATCTTTAGTGATTTCTAGAACGATGGTCACGTTCCAGGCTCCTTGGCTAGGGGAAGAGCTCTCCACCATTCCTCTTGGCAATAGCTGCCCATGTGTCACCTCTTGGCTTAGCTGCCTGCCAACAATGGTGGTACCTGGCACCACCCAGGCCACCCCCAGGTGTGAGTCCTCCATGTGCAAACTCAGACACTGGAGCACAGGATCTGAGGGAATCCATTCTGTGATTCCCTCCTCATTACTCCCATACATTTGTACTGTAACAATATATTTTTCTGTATTTTAAAAATTCAGCATATCACTACTTTTTATTCACAATTCATTACTCCCAGGAAGCACCCATAACTTTTATACATATAAATAAACAATACACCCAAGACCTGCTCATTGCATTCCTCTGTCCACCCCAGCAATCAGCCCCTCTAATCTGAGGGGCTAACCCTGTGATTTTTCTATTGACTTGAAATAAACATATGCCCCTGAAAAAACCTCAAAAGACTACAACAAATGGGGCAAAGGCAGCAGCATTAAATGCACTTCCCAGCAGCAGCAGAGGTTATCCCACATCATCACTAAACCCCCAGCACTGGTAATGGAAGGAGGGGGATTTCCCTACACTGGCCTTCAGTCCAGCAGTGGGAGTTACTCCAGGTGTGGCAGTTCTTCAGAGAACACAAAAATCCCAGCAATGACTGTAAATCTGTGGTGGTGTCTGCAAACACCTTTGGGGAGCACAGCCTCGGGGTGCACTGGGCATCAGGCTGTGGCACCCGGGGCTGACCTGGATGTGGTGGCTCTGACCCACCAGATCCGGACACGCCGCCAGAGTGCCCAGCTGTGCTGGGGTGTTCCCAGGATCACCGGGGCCCAGCCGGGATGTGCATCACAGCACCTTTCCCACAGGAAGAACTGTGGCTCTTTGTGTATTTACAGCCTCATAAAACTGAAGCTGCTCCCAGGAGCAGAAGTTCCTGCCTGGCCCAGGCTGTGAGTCGTGAGCAACCATAAGCCACTGGCAGCCTGGGGTTTTGACGGGAGGCGTTTTTGCCAAGATGATGTTTGGGATGCAAGCTGGTGCTGAGGGCCCCTGCCAGCTGCAGTTTCTCACCCAGCCAGACAATCACTTCCTGCACCCCTCTCTGTCCCCAAATCTCTGCCATGGGGCCGACCCAGGGCCGTCTCAGCCACACCCAAAGTGCACCTGCAGAACCACAAACGTTCCAGGAGGGCTGGGCCCCCCGTCCCGTGTATCCATGCCCCAGCAGCATCTCTCCAGGGCATCCCTGGTGGGTGCCGTGGCCGGGTGGGCTCCCACCGACACCCAGACAGTCACAACCTGTGGGGACAGGGACAAGGCCTGGGCTAGGCTCCTGCCCTGTCGCCCATTAGTAGGGGGTCGACTTCAAAGACTGATGCTGCTGAGGGTGCTGCAGCCATTCAGACAGCTTTATTCATTAGCAATTAGGCAGGCGTTGTCTGGCATCTAGATTAATCCCACTTTTAATTATTTTGAAACTGTGTGAGATTTCCCAGGCATTAAAGATTATGTATGCGCTTGCTGATTCCACAGCAATTATTCTAATGTAATGATGTCTATTAATATGCTTCCCAGCTTGCCATGCCCAGAGGGGAAATTCCCAGTCTCCCCCTGAGGAGCACACATCTCCCACGAGGCATAACACCCCTAATCACCTGCTTATGTAGCACAAAAGAACACTTTCTGCGTGCTTCACCTAATACTAATAACATTATGGAGTTGTTGCTGTATCAGCTACCAAGGAATGATAGCAAAGGGGAGAGAGAGCCCTTACAGCCACAGCCCAGCCCCAAGCCAGCATCTTACTTTTGAAGGATGCTTTGTAAGAAAAAGGTCAGAGTATTTCTATCCCGGGTCAGGCTAAACCGTTTAACCTGAAATCAAGGAACTATTTGAGCTCATTACAGATTACCTTTACAATGTAAAGACAGCACTTAAAAGAAGAATGTCGTTTCAAAGAGGGAAAATGAAGGGTGTGCTGACAATCTGAAAACGTAGACCTGTTCCAAAATCTCACCTTTCCTTTGGTCTAAATATCCCCCAAACTCATCTGTTCCCCACTAATATTTCTCATAATTCCCAAACTTCATGTATCAGAAAATTTGCTATTCAGTGGCAAGACAAGTGCTGTGCCATTGCCACCGACTGATACTGTGGAGCTGAGACACACTTATCCGAATGAGGACTCAAGCGAGTGCTGTGCCAGGACCCATTTGCATCCCTCTGTCCATGAATGCCCTTCAGAAAATACATATATTTGACATTAATCTCTCTATCTTATATGGAGGTTTATGGCCACAGCTGATTGTGCACATCCTATCAAGTGAAAACCTTATTTGCAGTCATATGAGGGAATACATAGATTAAAATAGCTGAGGGTACCAAAAGGCAGTGGTTGTATTGTCCTGGAAATGAACACTCAGCCCTCACTATAACTATTTTGATTGCTTTGCATATATATTGTTTCAGCATTTCATTGCTCCCTAAACAAAAAGCGATATAACCTCTCCTGCCTGGCCAAATGTATCCTCACAGAGCTAAACTGCGTGACAGAGCTGCTGGGTAGAGACCACGGGTAATTTGGCTGATAGATCCTCTGGAAGCTCAGAGCCAAATTCGATTTCAGGCCCAAACTCATCAGTCCGTCTCTAGAGATGGCAGAGCAGTGATATTAGCATGATGGCAACACCGTTCACTCTGAACTCAAGAAATGGATTAAATGAAATTACACTCTTCCCTGATGAGGCTGGTGGAACAGGGAGATTGCTTTAGGAAACCCAGAATTGAATTTCATAGGTAAGAGTTCAGACGCTGTGCTATTTGCTCAGGAAGGTTTGTGCAGGCTGCTCCTCCGTGGAGCCACAGCTGCCAGTGGGGCAGGAAGGACACGGTGCCAGCTGCCTCTGGAACCTGGAGCCCACCCTCATTCAGATCACTGCTTGGTTTGGCCGTGCTCCATCCGTTTTGGAGGCAGGAGATCCCACATCCCCATCCCAGCACCCCCATTCCCACTTGTGAAGGACTCTCCATTCTCCCCTCCCAGGTGCTGCCACCCCAGTAGGGTCCAGCAATAACCAAACCATCCCCAGCTCCACCCAAATGGTTTGGAGACAGGGATATTTTTAGTAAGTGAAAGGTTTAAATTTATCCTCTGCTTGGAAAATATTTCTCCTGCAGAAGATGTCTCTGTAAGGATGACCTCTCCACCCAGAGCTGCTCTCTGTGCCTCCCTGGGAGTACTGGGCCAGCTTGGCAGCTCAGGGCTGCAGCTCAAAGCATTAGCTTGGCAGTTTTCCTTAATTACCTGATATTTCTGTCTCAAATTTAAGAGAGGAGATGTATCGGGTTTTCTTCTCCTCACTGTTTTCATGAGCAGAAACAGCTGAAATGGCAACTGCACTGGTATCTGTTAGTTGTTACCCACAGCTCTGATATTTTGGATGATGTGTGAATTTTAAAAACCACCAAAAAGCCCAGTAGTTCATTTTTACTCAAAAATTATATCATCGGAAGCAAACATATTACAGCACACTGAAATGGATCATTAGTCATATAAAGAGGATGCAAAGGTCATTGACAAAAATCGCCTGAGCAGTTCATGTCAACAGCCTTTACATATCAGGTACCCTTTAAGAAAGCTTTAGTCCCAAACTCTAAGATCCAAATACAGCCATTTGCAAGGCCACACAGGTCTTGGAGTTATCAACTTTCCAATTTTTTATGGGAAAAAAGAACCAAGACTTTTCTCTTTAACATTAATTTTAGCACTATGCGTCTCCATCTCTTCAACAGCCCTGGGCTCCACACTGACTGACCCAGGTGGATGATGGCAGTGCTGGAGGTGCTGACACCCCTTTCCATCCCTGGAAACTTATGAGGCATCTCGATGCTCCAAAGAGTTTTCTTAATGTGTCTCCAGGCCTTTTAAAACCCACCAGAGGGTTTGAGAGTTACTGGACTCACTGCTGTAGCTCCTTAGCTTCTGAAATTTGTCTGTCCAAACACATCTGCCACTCCTCCACCCTTCCTCTCCTGCTGTAAGAGTTTTCTCAGCTGTCAGATGACTCCCCTCAAAAGGCAACACCAAGTGGACTGACACCAGAATTCACTGCTGGGTGCATTTTTAGCTGCAGGGAAGCATCTCGCATGACCTCTATCCCATTACATGGAAGCATCTCGCATGACCTCTATCCCATTAGCAGCTCCTGCAGCAGCTCTCAGTGCACTAACAGACCTGTCTACTAAAGGCAGTCAAATGCAGATCTGCTGGCTCCACTCCCTGCTCCCCAGAGCTCAAAAAGCCTGACAGAGGTAAGATGCCCCTGCAGGTACTCACAGGAGAAGGGCAGCTCTGTCCCCTCAGGAGAGTTCCAATAGATAAAGGCAAAATCTCCCATGGGCACCTTTTCATGTCAACTGTCCTGCTGCAAGCCTGGCAAACTCGTGGATCTTTTATGCCCACCAAGAAAAAAATGCCTTTATCCAAACTGTCAAAAAGTATCTTTGTGGCATCTCTGGCTAAGAAGATGGTCAGAGAACCTCTGCTCTGGAGACAGACTGAGAGAGCTGGGGGTATCCAGCCTGGAGAAGGCTCTGGCGAGACCTCAGAGCCTCTTCCAGTGCCTAAAGGGGCTCCAATAGGGCTGAAGAGGGAGTCTTGACAAGGGCATCAAGGGCATGGAGCAATAGGACAAGGAGGAATGGCTTTAAACTGAAAGAGAGAAGATATAAATAAGATATTAGGAATAAATTCCTCTCTGTGGGGGTGGTGAGGCCCTGGCACAGGTTGCTCTGAGAAGCTGTGGATGCCTGGAAGTGTCCAGGGCCGGGCTGAACAGGGCTTGGAGCAACCTGGGACAAGCAAATGGGAGGTGTCTCTGTCAATTTTTTTTGTGTGTCCACAGAAGGGATACAGTGGGATGCACTGGAATCAGTGTAGTGGCTAGGCAGCATCCTCCAGAGTCAACACAGAGGGTAGGTATCTCATGAAGGATAAAAAATTATATGCATACATGCACATACATGTGCACACAGAGAAAGAATTCCTTAATGCTGCAGACCACTAACAATCATATTCAAAATCACCAGAAACCACAGCTTGTTTTTCTGAGGACTGCTCAGAAAAAAAGTTGAAACCTCTGCAGTAACTCCTGAACCAGACAAAAGCCCAAAGTGGCTTTGCCCTTGAAAGCTGTAGTTTAAATACAATTCAGAAAAGCTGAGACTTCAAATTCCCATACTTGCTGTCAATTGCTATTTCACTCATGTCAGAATTACCATCCATTCTCAACTGTGCAGCTCTCAGCACAGTCAGAAAAAGAAATAATCACATGAAAATCAGAAGTCTGTAGTTAAATTTTATTTATCAGTTCTACTGTTAAATGACACAATCAAAGTCAGTGGATTGGTCTGTAAATCTACACAATAAGACAACATCTACGATGGAAATCAGCAGAATTTGATATGGTTATGACAAAATGGTATTCTTATATTCGTATATCCCCTATATACAATAAACAGTATACACAAAGAAAATGCAACTAGTCTCTGTAAACCATGCACACCACAGCATAAAAACAAGATGCACTTCCTGCAACAGGCCTCCAGCTCAACCACAGTTAGGTCCTGTTTACAGCAGTGCCTTTCAGTTTCAAGACTGAATTATCCCCAGTGAAAGCCAAAATACAACTGAGACATCATATTGGCAACTGCAATTCTCATTAAAAAAAAATGCTGTACATGAAGTTATTCTCTTCTTGAAGCTGCTAATGCAGGGTATTGGTTTGCTGCTGCTTTGCCCTCCCCTTGTCCTTGGCAGGGCTGCTGCCCCCAGGCTGCCACACAACATCAGATGTAAAACCACTTCCAGGTAACTTAGGTGTGGAGCTGTAAGATGTGTTTAAAGCCTTCTGCCTCATTTTCTGCCCCCTGCCTTCATGGTGTATAGAGTATTACAGGTGAAAGGCAAGAGAGCAAGTGAGCCTTGTAAGCATCATGTCCCTGGGGCCACAGAAGGCCCTTCCGGGGTGTCTCTGCTCAGTGCCAAGCTCAGGAGCACTGCAGGACAAATGTTCTGAACTTGCTGAATGTCTGGCCCAAGCCTTGCAGAGGTTTATATTTTTTTGCATAGAGATTTATAGGAGCCCCTCACACCATGTGCCCCGTTTGCTCTCCCTGTGGGTCTCGGGGAGGCTGGAGGGCTGCGAGTCATCCTGCTCCAGCTCCGGCTCTGCACCCCAAGCCCCAGCAAAGCCTGCTCAGGAGCAAGCTGCTGCACCCCATGCACCACATATCCCTCTCCTCCTGTGTAACTATGGCTATGGAAAAACTGGCTTCCGTAATTTTCAGTCTTCATCTGTCATCGCTATGAAGGGCTCAAGAGCATAGGGAAAAAAAAAAGCCCTGTTCTTATCTGGTGTAGCAAAGATTTACTGGAAGTAAATCCTAATTCAAGTGTAAATCTACTTCCATTGAGCAATTATCTTTATAATATTGCTGGGATTAGAGAGTTTTATGACTTTTTAAAGACACTACATAAATATCGGCAACATAATTTCATCTAGTTTATATTACCAATTATTAAGGAATGATAAATTCAGCATTATGTATTCTAATGGCTAAGAAAGACTTAAAATGAGACACTGTCACAGGATTATAATTTGGAGAAGGCTTTATGAAATAAACGTGAGAGTGTGCTGTAACTTTTCCAGAATGGTTAAAATCATACTGCCCTGAAAAAATCCGGAAACAGTGTCTATAATGTTGGCATTAAGTTCAGAAAAGTATGTATGTCTTTTTTAATTTTTTTTTTAATATGAGATATATCAAGCTTAAAACTCTAAACAGCAGTAGGTAGAAAAAGTTTAAAATTTTAAGTATTTATAGAACTAGAGAAATTACTTCTATTCATTTTAAAAGCCAATATTATACATAAAACTAGTCGATAATTTTTCTAGATCTTTATTGTTCCTTTTGTCATCCACTCATTAACTTGGTAAATATCATAAGCAGTTGGTGCCCTTGAAAACACATTACTGAAATAAAATGAGGATAAAATCAAAGGGAAAAGGTTTTGTTCATCTATTGTATTGTGAGAGTATGCTAAATGCTCGTTATTAGGAAATGAGTTTGTTTCCCAGATAGGTTTCAGGCGAGCATCATAAACATTTTCCAGCATCCCGTTTTGTACTCCTAAGTAATTTAAAGACTTTTTTTTCTTTCACTTCTTTTAAATAAATGTCCAAGCAAACATTTCCCATGAGCCGAGACGGCTCCTGTACTTCATAAATAATCCAACAAACCTAAAAGGACAATTTAAGTACACGCTAAGATTAAGTGTTTCACGTACAGTACAACATTTACTGCAAAGGCAACTGCAAAGGCAACATTTTGACCTCTTTTTGCTTCAGACCCTTGAGAAGCATCACTTGTCTCCGGTTTGCAGGTCGGGTTGGGCTCTGCTGCTTTTCCGCGCCTGGCAGGGCCCCGCCCTATCGCCGCCACCGCTCCACGTTCCCGGTGTAGTCAGTGCTGGAGCCGTTCTCCCCCTGCTCCCTCAGGTGCACTTGCTTCGCCCGCAGGATCTTCCGCTGCTCCTGGCGTTTCCGCCGCGCCTCCTGGTGCTCCTTCTGCCGCATGTACTGATACCGCTGCAAAAACAGGTCTTTTGCATAATCGTACAATTCCACGTCTAAAAAATTGAGGGCCTCGATGCGCTGCTGAGTCTGCTTGTCTATCTCCACGCTGGAGGCCCTTGTGCTATTGTACTGCGTGAACGGCGAGATGAAGTTCATGTTGAAGGTCTTCTCGAAGAGATACTGAGTCTTGCGCTGGAACTCGGTCAGGCCGAAGAAGGCCATCCGCTTCAGGTTCTCCTTGGCGCTGTCCAGCAGAACCTTATTTCTCTGCTCCTCGGGCATGACTGACAGGTTGTAGCATCCCACCAGGCTGAGGTCAGAGAGCATGCGGACCTGGCGGTTGTTGGCCAGGTTGTAGGGACAGTCCATGAACTCCTGCAGGGAACAGCCCGACCAGTCGTCCCCTGTGTAGCAGCTGGGCAGCTCCTCGGTGGTCGGGGACCGGCCATCGCAGACGTGCAGGGACGCCTTCCATGTCGCTCCTCGCTGGACGTGGCGCCACTCGCTCAGGTATCGGGACACAGGGTCACGCAGGATGGTGATGTAGTAGAAATTCCTGCCAAGGGGAGAGGAAAACAGAGCGCTTAGTCCCGCGTGTCTCCAGCACAGAGTGCATTAACACTCAAAATGCAAACAGTGAGATGCACTTAGGAGGCTTTCAGCAGAGGGTCGGCCGCAAGTTCACCTCCGCAGGGTGAAGGACGGCTGAACAAATCCGCGGGGGAGTGCGAAGGGCTGCATCCACCTGCACACACACAGAGCTGTCTCTGTTTAACAGTGTTGTCTCTGCAGGCCGAGGGAACCCAAGACTCCCCTCTGTGCTGGGCTGTCTGTGTGGCAACAGGCTCCTGCTGCTGCTCCAAGGGAAGGTCGCCCAGACCCTAGGAAAATACTTTAAGTATCTTCCAGGATGTAAGCCACAACCCAAGCAGGACACAGGCAGCTCTGGCTCTTTGAATTTCCTTGTACAACAGAACTGTGCTGACAGGTTTCCACAGACAGCAAAGAGCTGCCCATGCTACATTCCCTGATCAGCAGTTGTGGATCTCAGCTGCACAAGCCCCAGAGCAGGGTAACACCTCTGAGGAAGGCACTTCCTACAGGACCTTTCCCTTCGCAGACCAGATAAATAGGGTGTGCCCAGAAGCCCCAAACTACTTCCACCCTACACAGGGACCTTGGCAAATCCCATGTAGATCCTGTTTTATTATTCTGCCTTCATCTGATACAGGACTGAAGTGATGAGAGAGCAGAGATAAGTGAGTAATAAGAAATGAAAGGATGCATTATAGCATTTTGTAAGAGAAAAAAATTTTCAAGAGAGTTGCTGGCTTTGGTTTGAAGCAACAGGGCAGTAGCACACGTAGGGGACATGCTGCCACAGGGAACCCATCAGGCCACCAGCTGGAAATCTGCAAGTTCAACCACAGAACTTGCCTAGAGTTCACTCAGGCTTGCACATTAATATCCACCATCAAACACCACACCGTCCACCATCACTGCCTGAAGACAGACACAGCCCTTAGAACCTCCACTAACATGAGCATGGCCTCACCTGAATGGTGCTGGAGGAACACCACCAGGAACCAGCCATCTACTTAAGCAAATGGAGTTAAAGTAGCTCAAAGAGCAAATTGTCCTGCCAGGGAAGGCCACTTCTCCAGGAGGAGCACACCAAGGAGTGTGTGTCCAGGAGCCCTGAGCCCCCAGGGTGTGATTGCCATGTCCTTGGTGCTCTGTAAGGAGGAGAAGGACATTAACTTGCTTTCTCAAGTAACACTGTGACTGGCCACCTTGAAGTCAAACTTTTTGTTCTCTGCTGTTTCCTTTGGCAGAAGAGCCACTAGATGTCAATGTTTTACAAAAAATTGTCTTTGAATGGACTAAAAAAGTGAATCACAAGCACAAAAAGCATCCAACTGCACAGGGACAGAAAACCTGAAGAGTCACCATTCCTATTCTTATTTAGAGCATCCGTACTCATAAATAATGAAGTAAGTAGGAAGTACAATAAACGTGCAAAGCCAAATAAAGCCAATGAGCCCAGTACAGTGTCGGTGACTGGAAACAACAGCACTCAACGCTTGGAGCTGGGACACTGCAATCGCATCACCCTCATCCTCAAGCTCACCTGCTGCTGCCACCTGCCTGCTCAGAGGGATTTGGCCACAGATTCACATAGGCAAAGCGAGCCAAAGTCCCCACCATGATCCCAAGGTAGGTCCCTTCCCACAGAAATGCCACTCAATGATTTCACTGTGAGAGGTGGAGGTAAGAGGGAGCAGAATGAAGCTCATTCATGAGTGAGGGGCAGCTGCTAACCCCACATTGTCTCTTGCAAAGAATTTTGCTCTGTCTTATCTCAGCAGGTCTTTGATAGCATAGGAGAACCCAACTCGGCAAAGAGGAAAGGCTTTCCATGAGCACCACCTCAACAACCTGCTCCAAAGAGCAGGAGCTGCCCCTGATTATGCTTGTGCCTCCAGCTCCTTGCATGCAGCAGCAGGACAGCCTTGTCAGGATCCCCAACATGGGGAAATGGAGCCTCTCTGGGACAAACCCAAGCCCCTTCTTTACCCTCTGCCAGGACTCCTGAGCCTTGGATCTAATTTACTGGAACACTGCACTAAAATAATGACCCAACCATATAGCACTAACCTCTACATTATGTACAGCAACTAGCATACAGCAACGGACCTCTGATGACCGCGGAGGCAAAAGCAAAGCCCTGCTTACCCCAGAGCCTCTTGTATGAGCTGGCCCGTGAGCAGCTCAGCTCAGGGGAGAAGGGTGCAGGCACAAGGGCGCTAGCAGCTGAAGGAGATGGCCAATCAGACTGTATGCTCTAAGGTCATCACAGGAATTGATGGGGAGTTAATGCAAGAAGCGAAACAAATCCTGAGCCAAAATCGATACAGTGAGCGTTTTATTATAGTTCAAACTCTTCAGCCACTCTCCCTTAGTGCTCTTTGGTCACAGGCGGTGACAAAGTGTCTCCCTTGGCTGCTGTTGTAAAAACAAAGGAAAAAACTTGTGTGTTGGTGGAAGAGGATGTGCTGTAACAGATCACTGCCAGCCTGGGCTGCCTCATCTGGGCACATATCTCCATCTGTGCCTGCCAGGGACACGCTGCAGCCGAGGGAGACCGGGGAGGATGAGGCTGAGTAAAGATGCTCACTGGACTCTGCAGTGAGATGGAGGTGTCTGGGCTCCCCCAGCACCCTGAGCTCAGGATGCCAGGCAGGGATTCTCATGGGATGCCCCGGCAGGGCCCATGTCCTCCCCGGCCTGAGCACAGCTTGCTGAAACAGGCTCACAGCTGTTATTTATTCCAAATACTTGTTATTTCCCAGATGAATCCTGCTTTCATGAAATTAGAAGTCTTAGAGGGAGGGGCTTTATCAATTGCTGGGCCAAATTTAGCAGTTTTAATTATTTCTCTCCGTCTTAAGGCTTCCTGTTAAAATTCTACCTAAAAAGACACCAAACATTTTGGGAGCATCAGCTTTTGCCCCAAGCCTCTCCTCTGAATTAGGAATTATAGCAGCTCCAGGAAAGCAGCCACACTGCTCTGTGCTCATCTGAACGGAGCTTGAGAAAGTCACAAAAGCTTTAATGCATCCTCAAGTCAGAGCTGTGCCAGAGATGAATTCGGCCATCAGCACTTTGAGCATCATTCTGCTGCAACCAAGGAAGACTTAAAGCTTTGCAATTATTTTTAGCTCTGTACATAACAGCTTGTTCTTTCTACTGTCTTACCAAGGGGGTGTTGAGCTCCTGCCCGTTCCTTGAAGCATGTGCTTCAGAGCCCAAAACAGCATGTTTACAGGTAGAGCTGCAACTGCCGTGAATCATCCCTCCAACTTGGAGCAGCACTCACCAGAAACATGGCTCTTCTGATGAAGTTAGGTGGCCATGAAGCAGAGAAAGGGAGCTTCAGGGCAACGAACAAAGTAGGTTGACTCTGGAGGCATCAGAAAGGTGGGGTGATGTGACAATGACTTGCCCCTGAGCACTGCTATTCCTTGAGGAATGTGGAGACTGAACAGTCCCACAATGTTGTTTGCTCCCCATGCTTCACCTGCTTGCTTTGAATGACAATCCTGTGGTCACACAGTCCATTCCTGCCACCCCCTTCCCCACATCTGCCAAACACAGGGGCAGAATGAGATTCCCTTTTTTCAATCTAATCAGTTTTTTAAAGAATCCCAGCATCAAACTTCTAGTTGCAATTTAAAAAAAAACCAAAAACTGAAGTCCAAGTAAGGAACTATGAAACCTCAGGAAATGACAACACTGAATAAAGCCGGAGACTTCAGAGACTGGAGAGGCTGCCAGGGAAGAAATATGTAGCTACCCACACCACAGTGCTCAGGGGGCTCATTGTATGCACAACTAAAGAGGAGGGGAGGGGGTGACTCTAATTATGCACCAAAATCCAAAATGGGTCAGAATCTCCCGAAGTCAGAGCACATCTCATACCAACCCCACTGCCCAACTGTTTAATTGCTTGTTGAGGTTGAGGGAGGCTGGAGGTCAGACGCTGGCAGCTGCCATGGCTTCAGCCTGGAAACCTGAGCCCCCCTTGATGGAACTATGAGGTAAGGACTGGAGAAGGGAGCTGAAAGCTGAACATTCACTCACCATTACATCCATTAGTGGACTATTAAGTGAGAGACTGAGTGACCTTTTCCCGTTTCTGCTGAGAAATGAGACTGTTCCAAGAAGGGCTTTGTAGGTTGCTTAAAGTGAGAAACCTACAGCCCCAGGACAACCCTATCTCCCCCACAGGCTGTTTCCTGAGGCAAACCAACCCAGGAGAACACAGCTTCAGCACAGAGCTGAGAAAGCAGAGCTATGATTTCCAAGGAAAGTACTGGGGCAGTCCCATTCACCATGCAAAAGTAAGGGTATGCTTTAAGCTGGCTCAAACACACCTGTATGTATCTAGGTCAAGCTCAGCCAGATGGCAAGCCTGGCTAGAATGGTTGGAGTCACAGACGGGGCTTGTGCAGTGAATGGGAGGCAATTTTATACAAGTGTCTCCCTCTCTTAGAGTAGAGATGAGGGAGGCAAAAATTTGCTACATTTCCAAATTTCTGTGGATTTTTTTCCCAGTTCACGGACTTTCTGGTACACTAACAGGGCAGCATGAAACCAGGTTCTGTTCCAGGTGAAGATGGATGTTTTGAAAGAAAAGTTGACTCTGAAGGTGCAGGGGCAAAGGGATAGACCAGATTTGTGGCACATCCAGCAGAAATGCAAATAAAACAAACTAAAACAATGCAGCAGAGATTCTGCATATGATGTAAAGAATTAAGGGTGGAGCTACTGAAAAAAGAAAATTAATCATAGGCTTGGTACTTCAGCAGCAGAAACAATGCACAATCGCCAGAGCCAACAAGCAGCACAAGGGCATCCATGTCCTTTCCCCATCCACACGAACAGCTTATGCTGCTGAATAAAAATCTAGAGAGCTTGCTTATAAAAGAGTAGCCACATACTCGTTCTTTTAAAAGCTGAGCTATTTGGGTTTTTTTTGAGATGGCAACTTGTTTCAGCTTATCTGACCACAGGAGGATGCTCCTACACTGTGGCCTCACACACAGATCTGAGATCCCATCTCCTTCTCCTCCACTGCTTGCAGAAACAAAGTGAAATTGTGTTGCAGGCAGTCTCCTGCACTTGTCCCTCACCCCACACCACTCGGAAAATGTCCCTGCTCAGGACTATCTGACAGCAAAGTAACAGACAGTGACAGAAGGTCAGGAATGTGAATGCGCAAGTCTCATATTCCCTGTTCTGCTCTCTTTCTGAGAGAAATCCTCCCCATGGGCTGCAAAGCTGCTGATGGATTTTAATCTCTAGCAGAGGGTCTCCCAACCGATCAATCATAGCCACCACAGCTCCCTGAGAAGTCAAACTCAATTACACCATGCCAGGCGCCGAGAGCTTTGCTCCCAGAAGCTGAGGTTAATTCCCATCAAGAGTGGCCCACTGAGAATTTGATTTGTTAATACCACAAATTGTTCCTCCAAAATAAATACCCCTGCTGCCTAATTTGTTGGAGTCAGGCATCTGTTTGAAGATCACTCGGAGAAAGGCAAAGTGTTCATTTAATAGTGTGACTCATCCTTAGTCTTAACAAACTCTGTCACCTAGGGACATGATCAGAAGGACAGGGGTGAGCATCCTGGGGAGAGCCTCTCCTGCCTCAACCATCTCAGCTTGGAACCTCCCCCCAAAATGAGAATGCCTCTACCCTGCCAAGAGCTGCTCCTGCAGTGGAACTCAGAGAGATGAGGCCAAAATATTTGGCAAACATACTGAGACAGAGCTGGGAATAAATGTTTGCATCCACTCCAGATTGGTCCCAGATGCTTCCCAGCAGTGATGTGGATGGCAACGGCAGCACTGGAGATGCATTCACTGCCCATGGGCTTCCCACAGTGCTGCTCTGCTCCAAGGCCTCCCAGCCCCACAGACAATGGCCACAAAACCCTTCTCGAAGTGGGAGAGGAGCAAGGGGGTGCTGTTGAGTTCCCTGTGAGCTGCAGGGAGAAGACCTCGTGCCCGGCATTCCACGACTGCCTCCATGCCCTGGATCTGGATCTGCAGCCTGGCTGCCCACACCAGGACCTCCCTGTCCTGTCACAGCTCTTGCAAGGAGGTGCCCATGGAGCAGGGGTATTGGAACAGGACTGCTCCCTTCTCTCCTCTCTCCAAAGACCTTTGTGCAGCTCCTGCCCAGCTGGACTCTGGGCTGGCTACTACTTGTTCCTACAAGACCTCTCTTTATTCAGTCATTTAAATGAAACTAAACTTCCAGGTCCACCTCAACCAAAATTCAAAGTACAGTAAAATCTAGATGAACAAATCCCTTCTTCAATTAAGAAGTGATGGATAAAGATTAGGGGGGAGAGATAAGAAGGAACAAACACTCCTCTCCTCTGCAGCAGCCCCTGTAAGGCTACCTGGACTATATTCCTTTACTCTGGCTCTCAAGGTGGCAGAAGCAAATAATGCATTAGCTCTGAAAAGGGCTGGAAGAAAAGGAGATAAGTATTTCAGAACTGCGAATTAAAGCCGTTAGCAAATGCAAATTTACATTTCCTCTAAGTAATCATTATGTTTTCACTTCTATCAGCACCCAATGAATCACAGAGATGTTTTGTCTAGAAACACTAATGGTGGGGGTAGGAAGCCAGCAGCGTACTCACAGCAATGGCAGCAGGAGAGAAGTGCCAGAGGAACACATAAAAAGGAGCTGGATTTTTCAAGAATAGCAATTACACCAGCCCATCATTGCCCGTGAAATTACCAAATAGGAAAGATCTGCAGAAAAACCATTTCAGGCACAGAGGAAGGCAGCGATTTAGCAGGTCAAGGTACACATTCATATATGTGCAGGCATGGCATATGCAAACAAAGATAATGAAAATAAGGCTTCAAGTAAGTAAAAAATATGCAGCCTCACACACACACATGCTCCCAGCTACCCTCACGCACAAAGTAATTGTCCACAGTGTTGCCTGCAGAGGGGAGAGTGGCCCTGCAGATCTGCCAGCGTAGTATTAATTTCATAATTGCCTGTATTATTAAGATCTCTGCAGGATACCCATGCTCACAACCAATTCAGCAAGAATAGTGGCCTTTTCGTTTTTTTTTGTTTTTTTTTTCAGTAGTGCGTAAAAAAAGAAGCAAGTTTCTGTTTTCAGACTCAGCAAACAGAAGTGACTCAGCTCTGGTGCCAGTCCCCAGTCCTCTGCCTCCACCCTGGAGTGCGGCATAGCAAATGGTGGCACTGCTGGGCAGAGGGGCCTAGATCATCCCACCCACCTGACCGGCTGGATAAAGGACTTGAACTGCCCTTTGGAAACACCCAGCTTCCATCACAGCCTATCTAGAGCAGTAAAGCTTCCCACCTCATGAGCTTAGTTATATGACAGAGGCATCAGGATGGAGGGCAGCAGTGATGCCGAGCCCCTAGGCTGGACACGGGAAATAAAACCCATGGAAAGGAGAGAGAAGGTGACAGGAGGATCAGTGTGTGCCATGCTTCCATCGTGCTGGAGGACAAGCTGCAGTACAGGTGACACTGGATTTGTGAGGTCTCAGCAGCATGCAAGGCCTTGGCTTTGCAAAGTGACTTTCTTGCCTAGGGCGATTATCCCTTGATACAGAGGAGGCAGAGATGAATTTTGCTTTTAATACACACTAAGAAAAATCAAGGTCTGAGCACTGTCTTTTGAAAACATTGAGCTCTGACACCCACAGAGTGCCAGGAGCACCCTCCCACTTCCAGTGTGAGGAGCTGTTCCTGTCCCCTGCAGCTCCTGGAGCCACGTCACACACATCTTCCAGCTGTAGTACAGCATGGCCCCGATCACAGAGCTCTTACGGATTCATTAAAAAGCATGGCAGATATCCCGAAGTGAAAAGAAGGCCACTGCAACAGAGCTGGTGAATAACCACAGGATGCTGCCATAAATCAGATCTTTACAAAAGTATTTACCCCATCTAAATGCCGTTGCAGGAATTAGTTTCAACGTGTAACTGATATTTCTGCGGTGGCAAAGATCGAGGTTTGCAAAGCCTACACTCCATAAGCAGCGGTTTACAGAGATGGAATAGTGGCAGTTTTTCATTTTCCAGAGTCCACTCACCCTTCCAAGAATCTTAATGCCTCATTGATTCATAATACAGTACATAAAGATTTCATTTTTTCTTGCACACAGTGATATATTATGGAGGCAATCTATTTTGCCACTGAAAAGTTTGCTTAGTAGAGAAATTTGGAGTTTTGACATTCAGGAAATTACAGTCATCTGTAAAGCGCGATTGATATGCCAAGGCTAACATTTTCATTGCACTTATGGAGCCAGAATAACTATGCTAAAATATTTATTATATTCTAAAAAAAATCCCCCAACTTCTTGTTTATAAAAAGCATATATTTAGCAATAAGAAAGCTTTATCCTTATATCCATATATATTTTACCTATGTCTTAAACAGCAAAGCCACATACTCTCTGAATAGACGAAAATACCTCTAATAATCTAATAAAATCAATATTTCAGACAGGCTCTGTGCATGCAAGCAGAGGGCACGAGCTGACACGTGGCTGCACGGAGCGGCACAAAAGCAGAGAAATGAGATATGGTCTGCCACAGCAGATCTGCCCAAGGTCCCCTGGGGCTGTGGACACTCATCCTGCCAGCCACCAGCTGATCTCCACGGGAAGCAGGAGATCACTGGACCCTGTGTGCTTCATTTGCATTTCATTTGTGGCTGATATGATCCAGGAGGAAGTGCGTGCGGATGGCTCCGGTCTCAGCTTGGCACACGCACTGACTGTCTTCTTTATGAACACACCAATGTGTACTTAGAAGCTGTGATTTATCCTGTGCTCTGAGCACTCATTGCAAATTCGTAATCGCCACCTGAACACCCCTCCCAACTCCTCTGTCTATGAGAGTAGCTACTACTGAACTTCCCTGCCTCAGCGCTGGAGAAACCTTGGAGCTCTCAAGAAAGAAATCATACGATCAGCCTTAAGAGCTCTGCATCTCCCACAATGGGAAATTAACTCCAGAGAGGTATTTGTAAAATCATGTGTAACTATATCAGAGCTCGATCAATTCTCTTCAATAATGCATAAAAGGAGGAGGTTTGGCTCACAGGAAAGAACGTAATTCCTTCACGAGCCATTTGCAGATAATCTTTCCTGTATGCCAGTTAATACATCCCACGACAGGTTACACAAAAGTGTTTTAAAAAACTAAACAAATGATATAGAGCACATAAAAAGGCATATTAGTGCAACTTATATTTTGCTTATTATAACAATTGCACATACAGAAATCCAAGAAAAATCCTTCCCAGTCTTTCCAAAATCTCGTCAAAAGCAAGCATCTCTTGAAAACATTTTTGCAATGTAATTAATGAACTGACACTAATATAATTCTCAGCCTGCTGCCAAAAAAGGGACACAGGAATGGACAGTGCATTTACAGCTGCAACTTCTACAGTTTTAATTTCAGCTTTGAAATCTCATTGATTCCATTGAGCACCATGAGACTGTATAATGAAGAAATCTGTATCAATTGAAAATACCAAGTGTGCTCCTGCCCCACTAGGGCACTACTGTAATATCATGCAATGGAAGGGGATTCTCATTTAATTGAATTGGAAATGAAACACATATTAGCTAAGAAAACTTAATCAGTGCAATAATATTAAAATGGGCCACTCAGACAAACTATACTGATTAAGTCACTTGCAAACATTTCCGTAATCATCACTGAGACCTGTGGCGTTAATGATTTAAACTCACTTTTCTACTCCAGGGAACAAAACTGCAATTTCATGGCAGACAATTAGAATACTTTACGCCCTTTCTCACACACTACAATACAGTCTCCTGGCAGAAGCACAGAGCCTCATCCTGCAAGGATACATTTTGAGCTCTTACGTACAAGGTCTGCATGGATGCTGGGATGTTTGGTTTAAGATGGGAGACAGCCCTGAAAGCACCTGGCTGGCTGGGAAGTGTTTCTGAAGTACCGGCTGTGGTTTCTCCGCAGACTTCGTCTTTAATCCCGACTTGTTACTAATGGCACACTCCAATGCGCAGCAACACTCTGAGCTCCAAATGGCTCCCTGTAGACCAGGATTTTAAAACTTGTACTCACACACAGCTGACATAACTGGATTTAAAATTTTCATGGAACAGCAGAGTGCGTTTCTAGTAAAATGCCATGGATGCATTTGTTGTGTCAAAGCTTAGCTGGGAGGGGATTTACATCAGCTAAGCAAGCAAGACTAAGTAAACACTACAGAACATCTTGTTAACCACATCTGCTAGTTCCACCCCAAACATTTAGTAAAAGTATATCTTACTCAGTGAGGAGTCTGAATCAGTGAGGACAACACCCTTAGAAAGCCATGTTAATGGAAAATGTCACTTTAGCCTTTCATACAATCCTGAACAAACCCAGGGATGTGTCCAGTTGTTGTGCTAAGAAATACTAGCCACTTAGTCCAAGCTTGTGATGTGCCTGGAAACTGGAGACTGAGCTGGCAAAACCTCATCAGATGCTTTCCTGGCTATCAGTGACAGCACATTCAGCACCGACATCAGCTTGGACATTGAAGATTTCTGGATTTCGGACGCTCCCTATATTTTTAATTAATTTGTAGTGTTAAGACATTCAAAATCCTACTTGCAGACAGCCAAAAGCAAATTCAATTTTTCCATCTTTTCAGTGCCATGAAGCAAAATCCAGCCAAAGTGGCAGCTGAACTGAGGCCACCAGGGAGAGGCAACAACCTAAGCTGGGCAACAAGAGGAGTCCAGCTGCCCTGTGTGCCAGCTGAAGGACTGGCACTACTATACAAAAAGCACACAACTCCACTGCCCATTAACAGTGCTACTTGCTTTGCCTTTTGCTCTGGCTCTCTCACTGTGAGGGTATCGTAAGCTTGGGGCAATATCTGACCTTTCTTTGAGCAGCTTCTCAGTGCAGTTCTTGAACCCTGAGCTCCCAGCCCTCACCATCCACAAACAAACAAGTAGGCAGCACTTTGAACCCTCAGCTGGAGGGAAGCCTTGCCTAGGCTAGCTGAGAGACCCTTGAAACCAAGCTGATTTCAACTGAAGCCAAAGACAACCTACCCCTGCCAGAAAGGATACAATAAACCCCTCATGATAAGCCTAAAGCAAAATAAACCATGTGATATGTAGGGTTATTCACTAATGTCACAGATCCTTCCAAAAGGATCTGCCATTGCTCCCACCCTTCTAACCTCATCCTCAAAATATGAAAGAAATAAAGGAATTTAAAAAAAAAAAAAAGGCAAGAAGCAAAACTCCTCTGTGAGTAGCAAGAGATGGTTTAAAACAGTTTTGTTCCTATCTGTGATCTCTTGAAAGATTTTCAGAAGACACAGTTCTACTCCTCCTTGGCTAAAAAAGTGTGTGACATTTTAATTATCTAGTACAAATGTTACTGTGAGTAAGCAATGAAACAGATGGTGTCCTGAATTTTACAGTACAGCCACATTTTCCAGCTCAAATTTACAGTTCACCAATCATCAGCTTTAAGTTCTGTCTCTACTGCATCTCCCCTACCCATCTGAAACACCATAACCTTCCAATGCTGAGAGCACAGCTTTGGGAAAGTTGGGAAATTTTGGGAAATTCAACCCAAGCTGTCCTCCTCCAAGCAAATGTTTCCAACGAGGAAACAAAGTGGAGCACAACTCTGTACCATCCCAAAAGCATGGCAGGTAAGATGTGGGAGAGCACTAAGGAACTGCTCTACTCAAGGGAGCAAGGAGGTGATCCTGATACCTCCAATCTCCACAAAGGACCTGATTTGTTTATCTCATCCTCTTCCTCAGTGAACTCCACTCAAATCAGTTGTAAGTCCTGAGATTTCCTTCTCTACCCACCTGGTGTACTGAGCAGTCCCCTCAGGGGGTGCCCCCAAGGGGAAGGGACAGGACGGAATGAGTGTCCCTTCAGGATCCACCAGGGCCAAGTCCTACATCACCAGGGAACAGAAAAGCAAAGCCAGAAGCTTTTCCATTAATTTTTGGTCCACCACCCTTCCAAAAAACCCTCAAGGCTTAAGATCAAAGTTGCAGTTTCACATGTTTATTTCCCCCCTCTTACAAAACATAATGCAAGACAGAGGAGCCACACATTTGGATGGGGACAAGGAGGACCTGGGAATACTCATCTGCTGGATTGACAGCACCATGGCAGATGTGGTCCTTGCTTTGAGAAGCTTTATTATCCAGTTCAGACAACACACTAGGAGACAGTATGATTCCAGTGACTCCTGGGGAACAGATGTAGCAGCATCCCCAGATTCAAGCAGCAAACACAGTGAGTTTTCAGCTGTCCCTCTTAGCTAGCCTGGTCACCAGGCTGACGACCACATGAGGCCCTCATTGAACAGGCTCTTGAGTTAGCGGGCTGTCACCAAACTGAATCCTAGAAAGCTTTCCTGATACTCCACTCCATTCATCTCCACTAAAGGGGAGCTGCTGTTGGGGCTTATGGCATCAGTGCTGCAATTATGACAAGGAAACATTTTCTGGGAAGGTGTCCCAGAAAGTAACACACTGAACATTTCCTCTCACCACTTGCAGTACTGAGCAATAACTCCTCTCACCATCAGCATCAGCTTTGAGCCAGATCTCCAGGGAAGGGCACCCCTCCTGTCATGCCCCAGTGCTGGCACAGGGCTGGGACCACCAGCTCTGCTCTCACCATTCAGCTTGTGCAGACACCCTTTGGATGTGGAAGTACTCCTGCAAGGATCAGGCAAAAGAAGATGCTGCATAGACCAAGGCATGGACCTTCTGGACCCCAGACTTTTCCCATTTTGCTTTGAAATGGAGCAGAGCTTTGGAGGTGGAGGGGCCAGCACCAGCTTTGCAGACAGGCAGCGATCCTCAGTCACAAAGCATTTGCAACACGGGCTCTGCCTCTTGCATACAGATTTATAACTTAATCCAGCACCATGCTAGCACCCAAGGGTGAAGATGGCATGATCTGTGGTGTTCCTCTAAGCCCACCTGGGAACCTCTTCCTAAAGGGAGCCAAACAGGGTTGCTCACAGATAGGAAGGGATCTGATGACTGAGCTTGTCCTGGAGCACAGCTGCTTCAACAAAACTTTCCAATGAACTCCTGAATACCCAGGGAACCACGTCTGGGCATTTTGTCCCTAGGGAGAGAAGCTAAAGCAGTGTCCAGTGCCCCCAGTGCCAGGGTACACGGCCTGGTTTGCAGCAGATCAATGCTTCTGCACTTGAACTCTGCAAACAGGTGCTCCAGAGCATGATGGAATGCATGGCAGCAGCTCAGGCTCTGTTCTCGGTCAAACTGGCAGCTGGATTGCTGTGATAAATAAACCTGAAAATCAACTGTCTGAGCAGCAACAGCTTCTTCCTAGATCTCCATCCCTGGAGGGATTAATCTAGAATAATTTAATTTATTCCCAAATTGCAGGCAGCAGTGTCTTTCCCCATTTAGCAGATTAAGAAACTGTGCTCTACTGAATTTATCTGAACAATTCATTCCCACGAAATTACACTGGGTTTTGAACTGAGGTTGATATAGTTCATTGTATCTGCAGGCTAAGCACTGAGGGACCAGATTAAAGCACAGCTAAACACCACCTGAGTGGGCTTTTCTGGCAAAGCATCCATGCAGAGATGCGGGCAGGAGCAGTAGGTGCAAAAGGGCTCCCAGCAGTGGTAATCTGGGCCAGGGCTCAGGCACAACAGCAGCATCTTCAGCTGCATCTCTCCTATCCTGTCCTTAAAACAGCAGCACCCCCATAACTCATTTCAGCATACTGCAACTCGGCTCCTCTTCACATTATTTTAAACAAAATGACACTTTCTCTAGACACTTAAATGCATCCTGGTCTCATCACATCAACAGAGGAAGCATATTTTTTCTGTTTATGTGAAAGGTGATATTGGATGCATCATACATTGAAATCGTTTGCTGGCTTCCTCTCTTGACATAAGGGGAAAGCAAGTCAGAGAAGATAGATTTTAAAGATGTATGCATATGCATGATAATTTTTTAACCTAGAACATTATTAAATTCTTTCATATATTCATGTGAGAACTGCAAAAGATTATGAAAGTAGAGATGCTATCACTCATACTTTCCCAGAGCAAGGATTAGGGAGCTTTTCTTCTTAATAAAAACTATATATTTAAATACTATCTGTCTGGCCAAGCCCTAGTTAGTACTGGCCAATAGAGGTACAGCTCACATCCCTGCTTTGCAGAATAAACCTACAGGTCCAGCCCAAACTCAGGGCAAGACTGAGCAAGAGATGACATGGTTTTCACAGCTTTGACCTTTTTTATGGCTACTAAATGCATTTAAGTTTCTTCAGTTCCACAGGCCTAGCACCCCCTACCAAAAATACACCTCACACGGCCCATGCAGCTTCTTCCCATGCAGTGTTTGGAGAGCTGAGCCCCGCCAAACCCTGCCTGAGCCATGTTACCCAAAGACATTGCAGAAATCTTCTGGTTTGCAAGTGATGCTAAATTCATCTAAACAGCTTTATTTATGAGTGGTGTTACAACCCACTTCTTGGGGAGACAGATCTGCCACTAGAATTGCCTTTTCCTGCCTGCAGAAACTGTAACTCTGCATCAACATTACACAATTATTTTAAAAACACTACTCAGATAGCTCTACAGTAATGGATATGTACACCAACTCCAGTGCCACAGAATTTGCATAGCAGAATTTTTTATCACGCTTCTTAAAGATTAATAATTTAAAGCAAGTTGTAACTGTGCTAAGATTTAGTCTTATGTTTTCATGACTGCTTTATATTCTCATAAATATCCAACATTCCCAAGTACACAGGAATCTGAGGAATTCAAGAGTAAAAACTGCAACCAATATATCTTCCATTTATGGAATTGAATATAAGATCATATTCAAAGTGCTGCATTTACTGACTGATTTTGAACATATAAAATATATAGCTATTGCAAATCCACCTTTCATTGCAAAGCTTTATTCTTGTAGTGACATAACTTATTGCCAGATTAGAGCCCCAAGTACAGCTGGGTCATTTTTTGTGTTCTCCATTCCCACAAACACGACTGGGAGAGACAGGTCGTGCTCTCTATCAAAGTTGTGCTTACCACACAGCAATATTGCAACACATCCCATTAGAGATATGTCTGCTGAGACTGTGAGCACAGACTTGGCTGCAGGCACCTCCTAATGGAATTACATAATTGGAGGCATGTCATCTAAATCTGAACAAATTGGATTCCCTTGTCATGCACTATTGAATCAGAACGGGAAGAACACTCCATGCTGTTATCTATGGTAAACCAATGGTGGCAAATCCAGCGTCACTAATATTTTGATAATGTGATGTTTATTAAAAATGGGGGAGAAAAAAAAGAGATAAAAGTTTCATGTAAGGCATGTCCAAATCATGTTGCATGGAAAAATGAACTCATCCGATCTTGTTCTCAGACTGGGAATTACATTAATGGTTTATGACGGTTGCGATGTTAAGAAGATGTAACTGCAGAACAACACGAGGCTGGTTGCCTATAGCAGCCAGGGAAGTGTGGACAAAGATTTGAGACAGGCCCCACCACCAGCTCTGCATCTGGCAGGAGTGATAGCCACCAAGGTGTTTGCTCTGCTGCAGCCCCTCCCTGCCCAGTCTGTGGCAGATCATTAGCATTCCCATCCTGCAACCGAATTCTCCAGCCCTTGCAATTCGCAGGCATGCCCTGCTTTTCGTTTACAAGTATATCAACTTTAATTTGGAATTACTGCAGGGATCATAATAAGGGAGCAATAACTTTGAGCACACTGAACTGCGCATTCAGGGCAAATTTTCACTGAGTGCTCAGCTCGACCTCCCGCTCTGCATGTATGAAAGAACAGAGGCATTAATTACATTACCAGAATCACTAATCAGTTCATTGCATCTTTACATTTCATCAGCTAAATGCTGGTGCAAAATGAGAGGCTTTTTCCCCCTGTAATTCAGCTCTTCAAGCCTCACCAGGATGCTTCCATGAGCACATGGAATGAATTCATTAACAAAAACAGCAAAAAAAAAAAAAGAAACTAAGGAATTAATTGTGAAGCTTTACAGAATTCATGGTTCTCATAGTTAATTAACTTTGGGCAAGCTCAGGCTCCTGTGTCCACACCAGGCAATGGGGCAGAGCACCCACTGAGTCTGGTCCAGGTGATGGGCCAAGGGTCTGTGAGGACAAGAGGGGTTGTTTGCAGTATGACTCTCCTGGGGCTGGCACACTGCAGAAATTCAGGTTTCAGTATGCCAGCAGCACACTAACAGCACCCGCTCCACTGCCTCTGCCCCAGCGCCAGCAGCGCTGCAGTCCTGCAGGACTGTGCCAAATGCTGATTTACATTCGGGGAGAGGGAGAAACACCATCGAACCACCAAATTACCTCAAGTTGTGAGAGCACACAGCCGGGGGGTGGGGGCGGGGGAAGTGTTAACTACCCAGTGAGCCTCTGCCTGTAGATCAGTATTGAAAGGAGTCGGATGAACATTTACTGTGAACTCTGGGGTCTGAGCATGTTCCCAGTCACAGCACAGGATTACACCATGGCCCAGTAGGATCACACCACAGGCAGCCCCACTCTGCAGACACACGGTTCCATATGCAAAAACTCAGCTGCTCCTTGCAAAGAGACTGCCAAAAAGCTGTACCCCTAAAATCTGCATGACTGCCTGTCCAAAGGGCCATTAATCTACATGGACACAAGATCTGCTTGAAGAACAATTGCTCCTTAGGGCTGCCCAGCATCCTATTTTCAGCCAAGTGGGTTTCTCTGCCCATGGGTTGGAACAATGGACCTCACCGCCAACTTGGTTGCTCAGCTCCCAGGAGTAACTGTGCCATAGAAAGCAAAAAATATGGTGATGGTGGAAATAGGGCAGCTCCCCAAAGTAGAAAAAGAAGCAATGACAGGAGAGCCCTGTGACTGTTCCCAACTGTGACCACTTCTTCAATTGCCACCATGTGGTCCTGCCTTGATGGCTTATCTAGACCAAAATATTGTACTAATATTTAGTGATATTTCTAGATAGAAAATGAGGGAGAGGGAAAGGGAAAATCAAAAACCAGCTTGGGTATTTTGCAGGAGTTGGCAATACCTGCCACATCTTCAAACTGAAGACCCTAAATTCCACTGATGCTGCCTGATCTTTAAGCATCGTTGAAATGAAATCCAAGCAGTTTCGATACCTCAGACAGGAAAACTGGCTGTGTGGATTGCTTACCCTGGCACTGCTCTGCAGGAGCACAGCAGGGACATGTATCCAAACTCCCTGCGTCCATGGTTCTCTGTTCAACTCATATCCTGGGCTAAAAAAATTACAAAGGTTGTTTACCTGCTCCTATCAGGCTTGGAGTGTCATGAGGGAATTGACTGACCACAGCACAAACAAAAGCGAATGGGATTACTGACTGCAGCACCCCAGTTCTCCTACCAAACCATTTTTTGTTAATCTGCAGTTTCAGCCTTTTCTGCCAGCACGTTATGACCTGTGTCCTCACATGCCCATCTCTACAGAGTTCTATTCCTTAAGAAGAGGCAGTGCCCTGCTCTCCTTGACCAAAATGATCTTCTTATGTGACAGTCGTATATGCAAAAGATCTGAAAGCCTAAATTACATGCTACACCCTTACATCTTCACAGGAAGTGCCAGCCTGTCTTAAAGCCTCAGCACACCTGGTTACACAAATGACCTCAACCATGTTGCTACGGCTGAGTCGTTGCAGGGCTCTATGACACTGTACTCTATCCTCGAGTGACACGACTGACGCCATCAGACCACAAGGACTTGACACAGTCATGTTGCAGAGAGACTGCTGTTTTGGCAACAAACCTGGGACTGAACCACAGACCTTCAAGGAAGGGCAGCAACAGATCTGTTCTTGGCATTAGAGCAGGGAACTGGGGCTGATGCAGGCTTTCAGTGTATGATATGGCTTAGAAGGAGCCATGACAAACATTCCCCTGGGCAGTGATACGGAGTCAGGAGGACTCACCACCTTCTGCAACACCAGTTGCAGAGCTGAGCCAGCAGAGCCCTCAAGCCACCACAGCATGACAAAACCCCCAGGGCACCACAGCCAGAGAGGGAAGATGTGAAGGGCACACCAGGATGCTGAGCAACAGAAATGTCCACAACACGTAGAGAACAAGATCCACTGAGCTGGGAGACGCCAGCACAGTAGCTGTGATCGTGCACATACAAACAACATCATTAAAATCAGTATTTTAACTTCCACATTGTAGGATGCTCCTGCTAGCAGGAATGGACACAGCCACCTTTGCTACCTGGCAGGCATTTCCACAACTCTCCAGGGCACCTCCAATATTCAGAAAGAAACCTTTACTCATCCACAGAGATGTTATGAACCACATCCTTGTATTCAGCCTCCTTTGCTTTAGAAGTACCAGCCTGCAATTAATACAACTAATTAATATCACTAATTAATGAATTGAAGCAAGGGCAGGGAGCTAAGAGAACAGTGTTTTTGATAGCTATGAAATGCACTAACAAGAGCTAGCTGCATAATTACTCCTCTCTTCAGGAGTTTTTACTAGTTTGATTTTCTGTCAAAAAAGCTCTTGTGAATATTTAAAGAAAAAAATTGTAAAAATATACTAACAAAACTGCTGTCCAGTTTTGCCAGTGTGACTCATCTTTCCCTCACAGAGATGCTGTCGGGTTTTAATGGACATGAGGGTGACCAGATGGCAAAGGGATGGCATGTGCTCCAATTAGCAATCACACCTCTTTAAAACCAACTGACCATGAGACATAAACCCCTGAGGAGAAGATCCTGTCAGTGCTCATGGGGACAGTTTGCCTGGAAAGGACTATGCTGGAGTAGGGGTTCATGCACAGGCATGATGCTGAGCTGGGGAAGAAACACTGAAAAACATCCCCGGAGTGTCCATCGGATCTGTTTTTCTCCTTCATGGCCAGGGCAGCCTTGGTGTCTCCCTTGGATGGTAATCTGGGGCTGCTGGTCACCCAGCCTATAGTCATGCCATAGCTGGGAGAACACCTAAACCCCACACCCGAGACAGCCTGGGGCTGGGGTGTTATCTCTGTGGAGGGGTGGGTTACACAGCAATAACAGCTGGCTGGAATAATAAATTAGCACCTAATTAACAGGAGTGTCGGCTGCAAAACACTGAGTTAATGGAATAGAAAAAAAAAAAGAAAGCAAAGAGCTGGGGCTGTGAAATAGGGAGATTGCTTTAGGAGCTGCTTTGTCAAGGACGTCTCCGAAGTCGAGGGTTTAAAAGCTGAAGGAAGAAAAGTGCTTTTGTAGGGGAAAACTTGCCCAGCCCTTACCCAAGGTTAGGATTTGTTTCTTGAGCAGGCACTAGTGGCCAGCACTTGCCAGACTCTCCCTGTCAGGTAGAAAAAGGGGCTGTAATGTCTTTAAGTTGCATGCCAGAGGACAAGGTAAGCATTTGGGATGCAGATAATACATTCAGGACAAATATTTATTGGGTCAGTAGTCACTGGTGAGAAAGAGGAGCTATAAAGTGGAGATAACAAGGAATAATGCTGCCACAACGGGGAAACTGCACTAATGACTTAACAGCTCTTTGCACCTCTCCATAAAAACCTCCTAAGGGAAAACTCCTATTCAGTGCAGAGGAAACAGTAGTATAAATCTGCTTCCTGTTACATCTGACCCCCTTTGCTCTCGCAGCTGCTGCCAGACCAGCTTCTGCCTTACCTTACTGTGCTTCTACCCTGCTTTTGCTTCCCTTCTCCACCCAAACCAATATAAATCCTCTCCCCAGCTTCGTGGCAGGTGGCAGCAGTCCTAGTGGAGCAGAGCAGGAGGAGAGACCCCTCCCATTATTCTCCTCTGAGTGTGGGGACAGTCCCAGAGGGGACTGTCAGAGCTGGCACAGCAGAGCAAGGCTGACCTGCACCCTCCCACACTAGCAACAACACCCCCAAAACTCAGCCAGCACTTCAGGGGACTGTGCATACCAGGCAAATGCGGAACATGCCTCTCTCCTAGGCATGAGACACTAAGGACACAGTTTAAAAAAAAAACCATTTAACTGTCTTTAATTAATATTCCAAACTACATGTAAGCCTTTAACACACAGCAGGATCACGGTGAAAGATTTATGAGATTGGTTCACCTTCTGCAAAGTGCTGCCTTGGGTCATCAGCACAAACTTACCGTCAGCCCATACACCAGTGGGGAGCTGGAGCGAGAGGGGAAGGGGAACATCTGCACAAATATGATGTGACCTACTTTTACAGTAATTTGAATGCATATCTGGGGAAAAAAAACCCACCCTCTAAAATTTTAAGGGAGAATGATAAATCAAAGCACGACAGTAAACAAGTCGTTTGTGAAGTCATACTGTCTACTCAGTACAAACAAGAGATTCGTCAAATAATAAAATACCCCTTTAGAAGAAAACAAGCACAATTATTTTATAATTATGGCTGCTCTAGTCTTCTGAGGGCAGGAAACCTTCCTACCTCCATAGAATCATAATCAAGACTCATCAAAGTCCTGTAAAAGCAAATCAATACCTGCTCTTGGCAGGATGAGTTAATTAATACCAGAGTGCTCTCCTGCCTGGCTGTCAGGCTGACGGTGCTCAGCACAGCTCTGCCAAGATGCTCTATGAAAAACCATCCAGCACTACTTGGTTACTGGTGAGAAAGGATGCTATCCCCGAGGATCTGGATGTAGAGGCACAGTGAGCTGTGCTCCACTTTGTAAAGGACACAGACTTCAGGCTGTCCAAACCTCTAAAATGCAACTGACTCCTCGCTTCTCTGGATCCTTATTTCCATCAAGCAGGAGGCTCAGGCAGCACCATATAGCTAATTTTATAAAGGGAAATCAAAGCTATGTCCTTTTCACCACTCTTGCACATGTGGAGCTGGTCCCCTGGTTATCTGAGGTGTTGTGCCACCCCCACATCAGACACGGTGTGGGGGAGCTGGCTGTTATCAGGTAACTGGCTCATGCCACCAGCAGTGGTGGCTTAACACTCTGCCAGAGACTTCAGAGGTGCCACTTCAAATATTGGCTACCAGAGTGCAAGCTTTCATCTTTCCATGACAGATTCACTGCATCTCTGTGCCGTTTACTACGTGACTTCCTTCTCTTTTTTGCTTATTATGAAACCTTTAAAATGGAGGGTTTGTCTGCCCTCTGTGATTAGCAAAGATCTCACAGCCTCCCCAAAAGTGCAGAGAAAATTACAGCCAAGAACATGATAGCAGTTAGACGCCCAGAGCAGGAAGGAGTGAGACATGCTCAGCAGATTGCTTTGAAGCTAAAGGTCAGTAAAACGTTACAAAACTTATTTTTAGCCTCATTTTCTAAAGAAACCAGCCTCTTACGAACACTGTCCACCTCCCTCCTCTCTCACCACACTCCCCATAATTTTTAATTGGTTCCTTTATCTGGAGACTCCTCTGTCAAATTGGGGTGGAAGATAAACAAGCATTGAGAAGGGATACAGGGGGAAACATCCAGCTGGCTACTGAGAGCAGGAGTTGCTGGGAGCTGTGATCGGCCCGACAGCAGAAGTGCCTCTTGTCACCTGTGCCTGAGATGAGATGGACATGCACGGTGATATTTAGCATGGAAATCTGACAGATGCAGCAGGGGCAGAACACAGAGGTACTGCTCAATGGCTGTGATGAAGATCCACATTCACCACGTCCCAAGAGTGCCAGTGACGTTTTACAGACCTCCTGCCAAGAGCAGCTGATATGTCATCTCAAACCAGGCATAAAAATGGGACAAAGATGCAAAATACAAGAAGAGTAGGAAAAGCCATTCTGCTGAGTGCCACTGCTGATGTACTTTTATTGTTCTTTAATGGTTTCCTTGGATCAAACAAGGGAGAAGACACAAGTGTGCAGAGAGAACTGGCTGTTCCCTGTCACAAAGAAAAGGCATCAAACACAGAGAAGGGCTCAGCAACAAAAATACATGGGTCAGAAGAGTACACACACAGGAGAAATGGGTGAGGAAACAGGCTGCAAGGTAACAGGAGTGCAGGAGAACAGCTGCCAGTCAGCACAGTGCCCAATAGAGCCAGAAAGTTTTTCTCTGCCCAATTAGCACAGACTTCACCTGAGGTCAGTGTTTTACTAAGAATGAGGAGAGACTGCAGGCTATTAACTTGCCAGAAGTGATGTTAAAATCCATTGCTGGAGCTCAGGTAAGTGGCTGGTAATACAGGTAATACAGCCCCCTGTCCAACACCGCCTGTTCCTTTAGCTGGTGCTGCCATCGTCAGAGAGCAGAAAGGACAGCAATCCACACGGATGCTGTTGTTTATAACCCAGCTCTCATTTCAGTGCAGTCTCTGAGCAGACTGAAACAGTACCAGAAAGTGGATGGTCAGGAAAAGGTTCCACTATCTACTCCTCACCACCCCTTTCTTTCCATGTACTCACTCCTTCAGGGAGCAGACACGGACAGGCACATCCATACTTATACTGGCTTCAGCTCATTTTATCTCCTTCCTTCCTATTCCTTAGGTTTTGTTTAGTTCTGGGATTTAAGTAAAAAATAAGTACAGCCTCTCCAAACCTTTTGGGACCAGTGAGGGCAGCCAGTCCCCAAAAACACCCAGCAGACTCACATGCATCCACAGGCTTTCTGTTCTTCAGAGCAGGTTCACAGCAGCCTGGCTCACTGCTGCCTTTAGCTGAGGAAGGAATGCAGTGGACATCACTGCACCATTTGACATCTGTTAGGGACTTTGCTTCACACACTTTTCTGGCAGATGTGGCTGAGAGACTCACACTATCCATGAGACACACCAAAGGAGCATGGCAAAGAGCCTGGGTGCAATTTGTCTGCAAACAGCCAAGCATCCCAGAGCAGAGCTGGCTGACCCAAGGCAGTTTGCTATTTCTGTGTGCTGTTTTCTGTTCCAAATAAACCTGTCCATGTACTTCTGCATCCAGACAGGTAGTCTGGATACACACCCTACTTCCCCACTTCCTGCACCAGGCAGCTTGTGAGGGATAAACCATTCTGTAGGCTCAGGGTTTATTTTAGAAGATGCTTTGTGCATTTGTGGTTCTGCGGTGCCCCAGGAGCCAAAGGCAGGAGGAATGCAGCCCCTGCACAGCTCCAGCCTAGTAAACAGAAATCTCCAGCCTCTTCCAGGTCAGTGCATACAGAGATGCCCATTTGTTTTCAAAACCAAATTTTGCATGGATCTGTAGAGCAAAGGCAACTTCTTGCTCTATCTGGGCATCTTCCTTGTCTCTGCTTTAGAGAAATAACGGCTAGAGCAAGCTGAAGAAATAGAAAGGCACAGGGCAAGTCCACTTTCAGTGAAGTTACCAGAGCAGTGGGGCAGCCCCAGAGTGGGACAAGCCCTCAGGAGGAGCAGGGGAAGGAGCACTGCTCCCCCCAGTACCAGTGCAAGCTCCTCACAAGCTTGCCAGTCAAGCCCTTCCAACCAGACAATCACATCTCTGGTACAGGCTTGGCGTCCCGTGCCAAGACCCCACAGCAGATCAGTGCCCCACAAAACAGCATTCACACTAGAGGAAATGATCTGATTTCTTTAAGATGCAAGTTCTTGGACTCGGCAAGCCAAGCTGCCTTGATATATACAAAGACCACACTCAGTATTCTTGCTATTTCAGGCAAAAATACTTCTCAACAGTCTAAACATCTCTCCAAGCACATTACTTTCCCTTGCATCCTGTGCTCCTATCACTCTGCTGAAAGAGGTTGTGAGAATGGGAAATGCCACAGACATTCCTTTTTTGCAAGTCTCATTTTTCCTGTGGATTTGGCAACTATTGCAAACAACATAGGATGAGTTCAATAGTAGGTGAGTGAAAAATTGGATCTGACAGCCCTAATTGAGCCTGAAGTCCCATTTACTGAAAATGATCTGGCATAATTAAAAATTCACAACTGGAGACCAGTTGTGAACACTATACATTATAGGTTCTCTGAATTACTCTGGGAAACATATGCTCTCCAGGCTTTGGTCTTGCAGCCAAAACAGCTTGAGCCACATTGATGGATTCATTTGAGAGGAGTAGCTCTGGATTTCAGGGAGGGAGGGATGGCAAGAGGGTAGCCGTGCTGAACTCACACCAAGCACAGGTTTACAAATATTCCTTCTGCTTCTAAGATTTCTTCTGCACCAGTATGTTGCCATCCTTACACCACAGGGATATGCTCTTCAATATGATGTTAAGGCGGTGCAGGACATTTTCTATTCTATTTCAAGTTTCTTGTGTTTTTTCAGTATAAAGCAAAGGGACAAACTTTCCTGCAAGCACTAACAGGAGCAGCTCTGCAAGCTTCAGGGCTCTTGAAACTTCAACCTGTGCCTGCTGCTGACACACAGCATCCTTGGTGCCCCAGCACAGAACCATGTGCAACTTTCCAATTTCTTTCTCCTTATTAATATAATTGGGATTAAATTCCAGCACATCATTTGCACGCCTCACTTAGCCTGAGACAACTGAGGGGAATGTGACTGTAAACATCTCAATTTCTGCTTTTAACAAACCACCAAGATATGACCAATAAACAGAACATTTGAATAAATACAGGACAGCCTCCACTAGGGCAGGGTGTGGGACCTGGGATATTAATCCAGTTGCAGTATGTTAGGGAAATAAAAGACTCAATAAACAAGGCACATTCTGTTCTGCACACAAACATACCGATCACAGCTAAATAACAGGCTTTAGATCATTTATAACAAGGCATAACTTTATAAGTATTTTTAGGAACAGCTCTCAAACACGAGATTCAACTGAGCTGAACACTGAAGGTACTAATCAAATGCTCTAGTGCTGGATCTCACTTGATAGGCAGGATACACGTGCAAAAAAAGGAGTAATTACCTAACATTAGCATTTTTGAGAGCAAACATATCCACAGTGGTAACTGTGTTATATTTTTTCTAGACTAGTGTAACAATCATCCCATCCTATACCACAGGCTGCAATGGATAGAACATGCCATTCGGTTTTCCTTTCTAGCAGTTTTTCTTTGTAGGGTGGCCTTTTTTCTCCTTCTCTGTGTCAGCTGCCGAGAAGCAGCACGACAACCAAAACTTTCCAATAAATCACAAGGCAGTGACTCATTTAAACCTTTCACTTTAGAGGAACAGCAAGGTGTCATCCTCCCAGCAGCGCCGCAGCCATCGTTAGCAATGCTGCTTTTCCCAGGCACGTCACCTGTGCTGCAATCCAAAAATAGCCCATCCCAAAATAGGCTGAAGAGGCAGGAGAGGGATCCGAGTGGCACATGCAGGCTTTTCCAACAGGTAATGCAAAACCTACTGTATGCCCAGGATGGAGAAAAAACCCAAACACGTTTAAATCCTGGTTAATCCTGCAGGGCATCTGGACCTCTCCAGGCTCCGCTGTGATGCTGATTTGAACATCGAGGTGTGAGACAAGCATTTATGCACCAACGTGTTCATCTGCTGCCAGAGAAGAGCCCACAGCAGTCACACCTTGTCACCTTTCTGTGCTGAAAGGTGGAATGATGCAGGAGCCAGAGTTGGGCACCTTTCCACATGCTGCTGCAGCAGATATGGAACCACTGAAGAAAATTCCACTGTGGTGGGGGACAGCAGAGCATTGCCAGAGTCAAACACTCTGCTTAGGGCTCTGAAACATCAGGATTCAGCTTTATCCCTCATTTAACCAGGGACAACTGCAAGTGGGTTCTGCTTCTCTGACGTGAGATTAAATATGTTTTAGTGAGGGAACCTCAAACTCCCCAAAACTCTTTTCCCTGTGCAGCAGATCACAAAGGGTAAAAGCAGATGTAAGCTGTCCTGTCAAACTAACACCCTTTTAACTAACACCCTTTTATTTTTTTTTTGTGGCTTTTTGTCATCACCACCTAAGATCTCCCCAAGAAAAGTTGCAGAGAGGCAAACTGAAGAGAAAGGAACAGTGCTCAGATCAGATACTTCAAGGGCTTGTGAAAGGATTTAGGAAAAAGCAGCAATCCGAACACTGAATTTTAATGAATTTCACCCATTTCCTGGGCTATCTACAGGCTCTGCAACAACCAATGAACCAAAAGCACCTCTGCCTGCCAAGTTTGCAAAAGCATAACTTAGTCCATGCTCAAACTGCCTAGGTTCATCAAAGCACAATAGAGTCCAGAAGACTCAAAAAATAATAACCTGGAAGAAAAAATTATCCCCAGCACAAACCACTCTCCCTCTGCTGCTTTCAACCACAGAATTTCATTATTTTTGCTGCTGTCTTGCTGATTTTTGGCACAACACTCAGAACACTGGAACAGACTATTTTGCACAGCATCTGCCATCATCGAGGGACTCTGCAGTCTGAAAACTTGCAGGCAATTTATTGCCCATATTCCTCCCCTGGACAGCCCCTCCTTCAGCTTTATATGGAAGGCATTTACATCAAGCCTGCTTTGATGTTCTCTGTACAAACTATGACTTCAAACCCTGTCCTAACAGTGATACTTTGTATGCCCTTATTTTTTGTACTAATTTGGTTTAAAAAGAGGTATGCCAAAGCTGAAAAACAACAACAAAAAATCTCCCCATGCCTAGGTTGCTGCTGTCTTTAGCCAAGATTTCCTTCTGTCCTTTAAGGTGTCATCTAATGTTGATGGCAAAATATTCTCCTGGGATCACACACAGCTTGTCCTCATAAACTGCTGGCAAGGATCCCTCTAAGTTTGCCTGAGACGCATCTTGCCTCAAATAAATCCATATTTATAGGCTCCAGATATGTTTTTCAGCTTGCATTTATTTATTACAAACAAGGCAAATAAAACGAGAAAATTTAGCTCTATGTACGTGCTGGATTCAATGAAGAGAGCAAAATTTGCGTAACTTTGAAGCATAATCTTCCAAAGCAACTGCTAATCTGCTAGTGATTATCTTTCTATTTGCTTATCACTGCCTGTATTGATGGGAAGATGAAACATGACAGCATCAACAGAGGGTCATCCACGACACAGTTCAAATAATATGAAGCTCAGGCAGGAATCCAGGTGTTTGTTTTTAGTTAGGCTAAAAGTTATTCCATCTCATAAATACCTGGCCTTTTCCAAACTGCTGGATCCCAGAGAGTTTCACAGCTTTGGGAGAGTCTCCAGGGTGTGGGTTCAGCTGCCAAGTGATCAACTTTCTATCTATTAAACATCTGAAACGAGCTCAAATCTGGCGAGCCGCCACTTCACAAGCCCACAGAATAACAAGCTCATTGTACATCCTCTTAGCATGGATTAATTGGTGCACCGAGCTGGCAGTGTGAAGAGGGCAAAAAAACAACTGCCCAGCTCCCCCTCAGAAAAGGCAGAAGGCTCATCAAATTTCATTTGCTCCGGATACCGGGTGAGTAAAGACTTCCGTGCTACACGAGCAGGCACAAGCTGTCATGAGCCTGGCCTCAGCTGTGCAGCACCCTGGTTGTCTGCTGCTATTTTAGCATTTCCTCCCATTCCAGCGGTTGTTTGGGAAAGGAAATAAATTAAAAAAGCATCTGGAAACATTGCAGCTATCATCACGGTAATTAAATGAAGGGAAAACAGCCCAAAGTGCACCCGTGAAGAAAGGAAACCAGAAACGTGAAGTTCTGTTAAGTTCTGGCTAAGCTCTATGGCTCTGTCTTCTCCAACCCCCCTGCACATTATAAAAGAGCATTAATAGTGTCTTAACATACTGCAGGAGCATGGGAAAGAGGTTTATTTACATAAAGTTAGAATGCTGTCACTAAGAGTCTTTTAAAAATAGTTTTGTGGGGCTCTGGCTGTCTAATCTGTTAAGAATATCCCTGGTGCCAAGTCAAACACAGGAATCACCAGGTTTTCTGCAAATCACCATATCTGCCTACTTTACCTCATATCCTCCAAGATCTACTCATACTTCAGCCTGGATTTTGGCCATGTGAATACCTTAGCTCAGGAAACTTCATCTGTTCTGCCAGGCAGATCTGCATTGAACAACCCTGGGCTTGGGGGTCACATTTTTTGGGTGCTCAAAAGCCCCCAGTGTGTTACTCTGAGCAGTGTACGATGTGAGTGACCTCACAGAGGAGAAAGAACTGTGATGAGAAACAGGAGGAACATTTTGACATCCGAAGATGCATTTTTCCTGACAGTTCACTGGGCAAAGGACAGCCAAAAGATTGTGTTGTCTAATGAATCAATAATTTTTGGAGAGAATTTCATTAGCTCTGACACCTCTTGCCGACAGAGGGGTAACTGGAAGTCATTCAAGTCATTGGACCCCGTGATAGTATCTGCATACTGATGGAGTGCTAATTGTATTTGGGACATCAAAAGGTCATAAATCAAACTGGCTTCTCCCTGGGAATACAATAACTCAATTCATACACGAAGGATTTTAAAATTTAAACTCATGATCAAATGGGGAGCTACACTTATTAACATTTCTTCCACTGTGTTCCAATCCCTCAGTCAAGTGGCTGAATTGTCCAAACAGGCTTAAAATTACAGTTAATCAATACTGAATGTGTTATTAAGCAGCATGTGGCCAGAAAACTGCCTGCTGGTTTGTGTCAGCCCATTCTTCTTCCAAAGACCAAATGATAGGAGCAGTCGCTTTATTCCTATTAGATGCCTGCAAAAACGCAGGACCAAACCTCAGCGTATTTTACACCTCTGCCTGCCTTAACATTTCTCTTCTGGTTGCAACTCAAAGCTTGGCTATGGATCATGTGGCTGAAAGAGCATGTGATGCTGGCAGCAGGGGGCTGCTGGCAGCCACCTTCCCATCCAGAAGGCATCACAGGTATGGTAAGCACTGCTCCAGAACTAGTGCATCAGCAATTATTAACACAATATAAAACTCTCACTTTGTCCAGATGACAATTAAAAGTAGTAGATGCAAAGGAAAACAAGGGGACACTTGAGTGCTAAACAGATCGCAACATGCAGATTTGTGTATTGCTCTGAAGTATGAAATCATGGGACAAATTAGCTAAATCATAAAAGAACTGGGCAAGTTAGTGTTAAAGAACATGAATCTGGCAGGAACATATATCCACAGTGGATAAATGTAAAAACCATACTAATACTTCCGAGAGCTCCAGCGAGCAATGGAGGAATAATGCCATGACCTTATTTTGCAGTCAGATTTTGACTTAGTTCTCTGCTCAGTGATCAGGGCCACTAAGAGGAGTGAGCTTCAAGCAAAGCACAGCACAGAATTATGCCCATGGGCAGGTGCACCACTAACCAGGACACCGACAGATTGCCCAGGGAAGAGGAGGAACTTCTCCTCTTTGCAGTTTCTAAGACATCTCCTACCACATCGAGGATGGCAAAGGCACAGGAGAGCCCGCCTTGGACAGGAGGAGCACACAGGAGGAAAACTGGACCTCTAGCGAGGCAGCTATAGCTTTAAAATAAAGCAAAACCCAAGCACAAGGCAGCTTTTGGAGTCTGCAAATTTCCTTGCTCCCGTGCTTTGGGAAGTCCCTCCCGCTGAAAAACACGTCCGGATAATTGGCTTTCGAACAGCAGGGGCTCTGCAGCTGCCTCCCTCCCTCCCCCAGGGGTGTTTGCACCGTCAGCAAGCGGCTCTCGCCCAGGACTATTTGTAACAGGGATCGGAGCAGGATGCAGAAACCCACTGCACTCTGCACGCTCGGCTGCCCGGTCCGGGCTGAATCAGCTGTCACACACTGTCTGGATCACAGATGAGCGCCTTCCCTTGCCTCTTACAGCAGTCTCTTCTTCACTGTGCTGAGCAGCAAATACGGGTCTAAATACAGCCCCATAAAGGACCTACTTTCCTACTTTCAGCTCACAAATCCAACGGAAAATTCCCATACTCTAATGACAGCTCGTGCTATCCACCCTCCTACAGGTGGCTAAGGCGGAGTGAATTAACTCTCCTGGGGTCACACAAAGCAGGGCTTTGCAAGTACATCACGTCACAGCCAGCCTGACCAAGAACACAGCTCCAGAGCAGACCACCAGGTAGGGCAGGAGCTTTCAGATGCTTCTGCCCTGGACCAGAGAATGGGATGCTCCTCTCCTTCCCTAGCACATCCCTATTCATCCCAGGGCAGTCTCCCAGACTTACCTGAAGACAAGGGAGAAGGAGAAAGGACAACCCCATTCCTCACCGGGTAGCCTCACTCCAACATGCTTTAAATTCCACATCATTTTCAGGAATCTGAAAGACGGAGGAGATGAACTCCCTCCTGCGGACCCGAGACTGACTCAGAAGAAATCATGTTTAACAGAAGTGAACTTGCAGGCTGAGATCGTGACATCTGCGAGAGGAGCAGGCACAAGAGGGACAATCTGTGCTTCATCAGCTCAGCCTCGTTCTACAAGCAGGGGGAGGACATGGAGGAGCAACACGGAGTGGAGAAGAGAAGCTTTGTCAGAAAGGTGAACACCCAGAGCTGCTGACTCTAGTGAGTCCCTGAGCTCTGCATCTGCACACTCCGAGTATAGTGCAGCCATGACCCAAACAATAAAATGCATGGAACACAGGAGTCTGTGTTCATCCAGAGAGGCACGCAGATGTCCCTTAGGGACCTCAACCTGTGGTGCAGATGGTAGTGTGCATGGGAACACAACATCAGACACGCCACATCAACAAGGTGTTTTCACTTCCCCAAGAAACATATTCACACCCAAAGATAGATTCTGATCTATGTATCTTATATAGATTATAATAAAGGGTCTGATAAACATTTTCTCTCAGTTGCTTTATTCCAAAATTTGCACCATTTTTCTTCCCCCTCTTTGTCATTTTAATTAAACTGAACTCACACAATCTAAGTGACAAACATAACCTCTTGATGTTGATCTATGCAACAACAGACCCATTCAAAAGAACATTGTTTGGGTATTACCAGACTATCCCTCCATGTTTCTAATAGCCAGAGTAGTCAGTGGAGCATGAAATTATTTTATTAATGGGCTCTAAATGTGCAGGTGTTTAACTGGAAAACTATGATCAGAGAGAGAGTGGAGAAGCTACAGGTGCATTTATTTAAATGGCTCATTTCCAGTATCTCCCTCTGTTTCAGGACCTGGATCCTGCTAAAGGACTCCTCCATACACCTCTCACAGACTGCGTGTAGCCAAAAATCAGAATTGGCTTTCATGACCACCTCTTCTTGCCAGATCATACAGCACAAGGACCACTACTTTCAGCACGGGCACTCTGATGCCAAGTCTTGCATTTACTACCTGAAACTTTTAATTTTTTTGCCTACTTTTTTTCCTACTTTTGCCTACTTTTATTCCACTGCCTAATTCTTTCTGCTAGGCCCCAAGTCACATAAGATCAAAGCATCATCCAACATCGATGAGCTACAAGACTCAGGCTCACATGATGCCTTCGGCATCTGTGGACTGATAAGGTTAAAGAATAAATGGTTGGGGGTTTTTGGGCGATCTGCAGAGAGCTCTGCCGAGATGAGACACTGGCTTATGAGGCTCATTACGATCATACTGCAGCGGTGACCTTCAGCACACAGCAAAGGAAAGCAGGATTTAGTGTTCATGTCAACAGCATAATGAAACAACTCAGGGGAAGGCCAGCCTCAGCCACAACTTTTATCCCACTAAAGAACTTGCAAATCTGCAGCAGTGAGAGTGAGTTTGCAGACAAAAATAAAAAGAAGCCTTCAGCCTTTTCATCCCAGGCTCCTGTGTTACAGAAGTCATAAATAAGGCAACAAAACATTTTGCTGGATAAAAAGCCATTAGAGAAAGCAATTTTCAGTTTTTCATCTGGAGCTTTCCCGGCAGTGGCCATTTGGGTGAGATTGGCTCTCCAGGGACCGGAGGTTTGTGCCGGTCGGGCACATCAGAAACCCAGCACTGGCCAGGCCCTGCAGCATAACACACTGAGGTGAGGTGCCTGAACAGGGCTGCAGTCACAGAGCCAGCAAAGAGGAGGAGTCCACCAACACCACCAGCTACAGAAAATCCCTTCACCTCCTGGTTTCTTTTAGAGGTGGATTGAGCTACAGTACCCTCTGCAACCTCTCCTTGTATCCTGAAAGCAACGTGATCAAACTGTTGCAGGCAGTTGAAGTCTGCAAGACTTCCCTCAGCAACATTAAAAGAGCCTGCATCCAGCACTCTGAGCCATGCAAACACATCTAAAAATGCAGCAGGCTTTTTAGTTCCCTCTCATTAAACTGAACACATCCACAGTCCCTGGGAACACATTGACAGGGCAACTGCAACCACAGATGAGGAACAGACCACAGCTTCAGATGTGCTCCGCAGCTTAGCAGCCCTCTGCTCTTGAGCCCTGACGACGTTTCATCCTGCTAGTGAGTAAACACTGTGTGACAAAACAAAAGGTATTGAAGAGTCCTTCCCAGCCCTCCTGCACCACATGTGTGCAGCTGGTTCTGCTGTAGTGGCTGAAGCATCAGATGATCATTTATCTTCCATATGATTTATCCAGCTTGCAATTATAGATTTGATTGACTTACTGGAAATCCCAGAAGACTACCTGCCTCAGAAGGAGAGTCACCCTCTTAGACTTCAAATTAGTAGCCAAATTAATCAATCCTTACATAGTGATTTCCCTAATTTGATGAATTACCATCAACACTGCATTGCTGATTTACCCTGGCTTTGATACTTACTTGATAAGCATATTGCTTTGTTGCTATTTTAACACTGTTGACAGCATTGGAGGGGACATGTCTTTCTCAGAATTGTCTTAAAACGCTTTGCCAAGACAGGGGTGCACATCTGTATTGATAAATTGCACGTGAGCCAAGAAGGAGGTACTTGGGCTCACCTCTTCTTATGCCCACTGCTCCTGCCTTGGAGGACACCTTGTCTGTCCTGCAGTCCTTGAGCAGACCACGACTCAGGAGTTTTGGGTGATGGGAATGATCACCCTTCACCTCCCCCAGCCATCAGGTCTGCTGGATGGGGCAGGATCAGGAAAGCCTAGGAACACCTGCAGAGGAAGGCAGATATTTTCTCCAGTATCTTACAAGTAGGTCTGCTAATGACCAGACCATTCAGGGTTGCGCAGCAGAACAAGAAGAGACAGAAGATGACAGCTTTTTGTCTTCTCTCAGTTTATGAATGAAAATAATGTGCAAAAATTGTATGATCATGTACAACGGATGAGATGACCAGTTATGACCGGGTTTGAGTGAGCAATATTTCCTTTCCCAGCCCAAGCTGAATGCAAGAAATGTATTCGTTTTCCTATACACCCTCTACTTTTAAGTTACTTTAGTCAATTAACACCAAATTCTAAGAAGTGACTTTCTGGAATGCCTCTTTCAACCCAAGGCAAGTGGTGAATCAAAAATCAAACCCAGCCAATTATCTACAAAGGTAAGACAAGGGGACATGGTTTAGCAAGAGGTACCAAACAATCAGACCAAACCTCCCTTCAGAGACAGAAACAGCCCACATGAATGGAACAAGAAAATGAATCATTGATTATTTAAACCCAAGGTGCTGCTTGGCAATGCAAATCACAATTACAATCAGAAATTTAGCAACCACTTTCGATTGAAGACCAGTGCATTGGGATGAATGATTAATGCTTGTTTACTTGTGGGGTGGCTGTATTGGGGGAAATTAAGCTGCAGCCCCTTTCCTTTGCTGCAACTCCGTCTGCTGGGGGAGCAGAAGGACATGTAATACATCAAGGTCAAGTCTCTGTGCCAGGTTCAGCATCAGAAAGGATCTTTAAACATCTGCCAAAGTAGTAGCAGCAAAGCTGGAACAGAACAATGACCCAAGCAGTGCTTTTCAATTATACAGATGATGCAGTCCAAATCTTAAGTAGGCTTAAACACTTGCCTTGGCTGTTTCTCCTTTTGCATAATGAGAATCTGCTACTGAAATGAAAAATAGTTTATTGCAAAAAAACCTTCCAGCAACCCAAAACTGCTGTGTTTGAGCAACTGGTGACAACTGTGCAGCCAACAGGCTTCCCAGAAGATACAGAGATGTACAAAAAAGCAGCCTGAAAGGCAAATCATTATCATATCACCTGTGGTCTTTTGTAACTGATTCCTAGAAAAAGATCTGTAAGTCTTATAACATACTTATCTCTACATAAAAGTAGACTTAAAACCTACCAGCATCGTTTCATAAACCTGCAACGATGGCACATTTCTGAGGATGTTCATGTGCTCACAGGCTTGGATTTGCTGTTTCTGCCTGTTTCTGTTTCTGAGCTTTTCTGGGAAGAGAGAAAAAGCCATCCATGCCAGGAGAGGCTTGGGAGAAACAGTTGCTAAAACTAGGAGAGCTGATGGACAGGCTCCTGTCTTTCTTTACATGAAAATTTTGTTGCATTTCCCATGTTCAAGATGCTCAACAAGCCCGAACCCTCAACTGGTTTGAGCTTAGGTCTCTGGGGACTGGTGCTGGAAGGGATCACAATGCATGATCCTGTATCTCACAGTTAATTCTCACATCCACAGATTCACACAGGCATCATTCAGCTCCTTGCAAAGAAACCCTGGTTTGACTCCTCTGTCCCCAAGCACCACCAAACAGGTCCTCATCTTTGCAGAAAGCTCTAAGTGCTGCTGGAGCAGACATGAAAATCCAGTTAACATTCCCTTTCAGTTTGATTAACGTGCCTTAATGCAATCCAATTAACAAAGTATTATGGTTTCTAACATCACAGCTTTTATATCCTTTTCTAACCAGGAAAAATCTATGACATATGATACAGACATTAGAAAGGAGCAGATAGCTCTCACTCAAAAGGCTCCCTATCGCCTGATCCAAAGCCAGATAGGGTCAGCAGAAAGACATTTGCTGACTCCAGCAGGTCACGGATCAGGCACTAGAGAGTGAAATCTATAAATGCCCTTTCACTGGGAAAGTCACATTACTGAGGTCCATGAATTATGTGGGGGGAAGAAAAGCCATCCCAGCTAAGAGCTGCAGTATTTAAAGCACTGTCTCAGCTGTAAAAACCTTTCCTGGGAATAAGAGGTTGGGCAGCGAAGACTGCAAAGGACTTTGTGAGAATTGCCATCAGATGGATTAGCTAAGTACCATCAGGCCAAAACTGTACAGAAAAATTAGACAAGGTGCATTTGAAAGCCAGCGCAAGGTCTTTCCAGGATTAGTCCTTCCACTGTTATTCCTTTCAAAATAAGTAAAAGGAAGGTAAGATTAATTCCTTGTCAAGCCCACAAAGAACAGACTCCAGCACAGAAATAAACACAAATTTAATTTACTCTGGTGGCTTCAGATAGGTTACATCAAGCCAGAACTAATGCAGTATTGACCTGCTCTTACTCTAGGACTACATAACAAAGTAGCCAGCTGCATTGCAGGCACTGCAAATTCATTTCCTTTAATAATGTCTGGGCAGCAAAGTTAGCCTGGGATACAGGCTGCATTCAATAGGCACCTCCAGCAGCAGGAATCAGGATGAATACTAAAAATTGGACATTTAGATGCCCTCTGAGACAGACAAGTGCCTGCACTGCTCACCACAGCCCTGACCACTGAATGGCCACATCGCCGCTCTCACCAGTAACACCCTAAGGCCTGACTGGGCAGCCACAGCCCAAGGAAGGCAGCATCTGCAGGCACTCAGTGTACATTTTGAAGCCACACAAAGCCGCCAAATTTTAAGTAGCACAGGCACCAAATGAACCCCCATTCTGTGCAGATGCTGTGCTTGACCTCTGCTGTGCATTTCCTGCAGAGGCTGCTGGGATTTCATCCATCTCTGCAGCCCCCAGTGGAAGTCAGTTGCTGTCACAACAGCTGTGCTGGGAATCCCTCCTCTCAGGCCCTGGGAATCACAGAATTACAGAATGAACTAGGCTGGAAAAGACCTTTTGAGATGATCAACTCCAACCTATGACCTAACACCTCCTCATCAACTAAACCATGGCTGCGAGTGCCACATCCAGTCTTTTTTAAAACATGTCCAGGGACAGTGACGGCACCACCTCCGAGGGCAGATGATTTCATTGCCCAATCGCTCTTTCAAGTGAAGAATTTTTTTCTGACATCTAACCTAAACCTCCCCTGGTGCAGCTTAAGACTGTCCTCTCATTCTGTCAGTGGTTGCCCACGAGAAGGGACTGAACCCCACCTGGCTACAATCATACTTCAGGTAGTTGTAGAGAGTGATGGGATCTCCCCTGAACCTTTTTTCCAGGCTAAACAACTCGAAGTCCCTCAATCATTCCTCACAGGGTTTGTGTTCCAAGCCCCTAACCAGCCTTTTTGTCTCCTCTGGACGTGTTTAAGCATCTCAACATCCTTCCTAAACTGAGGGGCCGAGAACTGGACACAGCACTAGAGGTGTGGCCCCCACAGTGCCAAGAACAGGGTAAAGATTGGGGGGTTCAGGTTCGATGTTTTATTTACTGATTTTCAAGCTAGGGAAGGAACATGAAGACAAAGAACTACAAGAACAAAACATTAAGCCATATCAAGCTGATGCCTTAAGGAAATTTTGAACAATATCCCTGCCCTTGTACTGGATGACCTTACATAGATCACACAAAAACATCTTGGAATAAAATATTTATCATATTCTAAAGTAAAGCAAGCATGCAGCTTTTAATGGAAATGCCATACAACTTCAGATGGAGCTCAGTGGACAAGTACCTTCTCTGTCCTTCCACTAAACCAGGGCATTGGCCTCTCTTCTCTGTCAATAAACTATCAGCCATGTAACAGAACAGAAATCAGAGTGAAAAGCACAATGCACCAACAAACACAGCTACATAAGATCCAGAGCATGTCCACATCATTGTGTACTTGAGATTGATGGTTATAAATTAATTTCTGCTGGCTGTAATTCCATCAAGCAGTCCCTGAGACTTTGGGCCACTTCCATTCATTAATGAAATCTTGGGAAGCATCAAAGAGTTGCTCACACATCTTATTCTCAACCATGGCTGCTTTCAATGGGAGTTGTATGATACATCAAAGGGCAAAATAAATCACACCTGCTTGTGCAAATAAAGGGCAAGTAAGACCAAAGGTTCCATAGAAGTTTCCATCAGAATGCTTTTGAAGGAAAACTAGGCTGTTGACAAAACTATTTATCACAAAGTGTTTCTTTTCCTCAGGGAGCTTCCACAGATTGGGAAGGTAAGCATTTGAGACAAAACAATCAGAAAACTTTCAGCCACAAAGAGAAGCTATGCTGCTACATCTCAACAGGCAGTCCTAGAAGTGCCTTTTCTCTGCATTTTCTTCTTTCTGGATAAATTGGTTTGGGCTGCATCTCTTACCAGGCTGCGGTAGCAAGAGGGGTTGTACAGCACACGCTGGGAGAGCTCCTCTGGCCCTCCACACCCTCAGGACACAACCAGCAACTGATGAGAAGAGAGATGTGAAATGAGGATGCAAAGCCTCTCTTTAATTCCTGTTTTATATCCTTCCCTTGATAAAAGCTGTATTTCCATCAGGAAACACACACAAATTTCTTATCTGCCTTAGCTACTGCTATTCCAGGACATCAGGGTTGCTAATTTCTTCCTTTTCTTGAGTCAAGATCTCCCAGTTGGAAACAGAGAACACTCAATAAACATCTTCACTCTTGTTATTACTCAATCTCCAATCCTCTCCAGAGACATTTGGGGACCCAACCTTGCAGGAGAAAATGGCTCCATAAAAGGAGAAAAAAAATTAAAAGGAGCAAAGAAGCCCCTAACGTGTCTTCCCTTTTCCCTCTAATGATTTATGCTCAACTCTCCTCCTCCTCACATGAGCATTTTTTACTTGTATTAGTTGTGTTACCCGCTTGCTGAGGAAGGGTGGGAGAGATAGATGAGGGTAAGGGAGACTGGGAAATATCAGCAGTAAGTATCTCTCTCTCTTCCCTTTCATAAGCAGTTTGACTTCTAAGCTCCCAGTGAACAGAAAAACATAGATTGTGCCTCAAAACACCTGTTTCAAACCCATGCAGTCAGAGCAAGACTCTGTTTCAGAGGAAATGGTGGTACAAATGCTACAGAAGTGCATCCTCACAGCCTGATGAATTGAGTTGGTGGCTCATCTGCATTGCAAATGGCCACTGCCTTGCACAGCCCAGCTCCAGAAAGGTCTGAGGGACCCACTCACAGAGCTTTACCCTTCATGCCTCTAAGCAAGCATTATTTATAGCCTCACACTCAACCTGTAATAAACGCGAATCAGATTAAAAACCCGTTAATAGTTCATATTTATTAGCAGTGCATGGAAGATACTCATAAAAATAAGTAAATTATGTTGGTGCAAGCCTGCACATTCACTTCTTTAAATGAGATTCTGGGTTCATAGCATATTAAATCATTTGGCTGCTGGACTACACAGTATTCTCAGTTCAAGGAAGTTCTCTAAAGGCACTGTTTTGCCCTCTTAGCTACCATGCAGCAGTCCCACCATCTAAGAACAGTTTCAACCTCTTACTGAGGGCCCCATGATTTCAGTGGCCTGTGCTTCATGGCTCTCATAGCAGCAGTGAGACACTTTGTCTAGACATTGTAAATGTTTGCTGCCATATAGAACATACATTTGACAAGGAAATTACTTTTCTCCAGCACTATTTATGCAGGAAAAGCTGCAGCTCAGTACAGGAAAAGACCTTTAGAGGATCTTACATTTCAGGATTGCCACCAAAAGCTTAAAAGGACCTTCTCATCCAATCACTTTTCTAAGTTGGTCATCTAACTCCTCACTGCACAGACTCAACCAAAGGCACTGCAGACCTTCTTCTGATGTGGGCAGCAAACTTGCTGCCATCTGGAAATGTTGTGCTCCTTCTGAAACACCAAGGAGAAAGTGGCTGTGTCACCCTAAAGCACAAGGCTGGGCAAAAAAAGGAACGTGGTGAGACATGCTGCCTCAGGTCACAATCATTAAAAACAGAACTTGTGTTTTTGTCAGAATCCAGCAGCTTCCTGAGGAGGAGCCATGAGCTTTTTAAAATTCCCAAATGAAGTCTACTGCAGCTCAAGATTCATCAAACATTCAAAAATTGGGTAATTGCTAGAGTTAGGTTCTTTGCCAGCCTATCCTTTGCTCCATCTTACTAACCTAGCTCTACATCAAACTCAGGCTGTGTGGCACAAAACAGAACTCACCCAAGACTACACTTAAATGGCTTTGAAAGAGTTCTGCTCAGAGGTAGATTTCTCAGCTCCCACGATTTCCAGCGTACATGAGTGCAAATAAAACCATAACTTTGTACAGGGTTAATCTGGTCCTTCACATGGGCACGGCAAACTTTGCACCCCTGTTTCCAAAATCAAACCCAGATATGCAAATTTTCTTTTCCAAAGGCATATTTTGTCATCTGGAGTGTAGGAGCAGATGAACAGGTGAAGCCAGACAGTAAAGCATGCCTCATCTTTTGGCACTCACGAGGCAGGGATGCTCCGTCAACAAGCAGGTAGCCAAGGTATCACTGACACCTCGGCTGAGCCCTCACTCCTTATGACAACAGCAGATACAAGGAGCCATTGTTGAGAATCTTGAAACACAGCCATGACTACATACATTTACATACATTTCATTGCTTAGACAGAACCTTGGGAAAAGACAAGACTATCGCAGGCGCTATGCTGCAAACACAACAAATATAATCTGGTTACAACTGACTGCAGAGCCTATGATACTGCTGGCTATGGGGAAAAAGAGAGAGAGGCACTCTGAGAATTAATGTTCTTCTATACTATAGAGAAACAAATGAGTTTCTGGTGCTGAACAATTAGTACTCCTGTTAATTATGCGTGCGGGTTAGAAATAACACCAAGCATTTGGGACTGCTTCCATTTTGATTGTTTTCTTTCTGCACTGGATAACAAAAATATATTCAGACAGCTAAATAAATCCTTCATAACACTGATGGGACTTCTTGTTCACAGCAAGCAGTTATGCAAATTGCTAATTATGAGGCAGAGATAATCATAATCTAGCGCATTTATGCAACCACATGTACAACAGGGATAGCTAAAGCAATAGTTGCCTTATTGTCCTCACTGCATTTTTAAAAGTCATGCCAATGGCTAGCTTGCTGCCTGGCAGCACAGCCTGGTGCAGTGGGTGTTACAGCCCAGGAGAAGCATGTGCCCCTGGAACGCCACAAAATAGCAGGTTTAATATACTGGAAAATAAGACAGTGACAGGAATAAAAACTGCAGGTACCTCCTAGAAAAACAAATGGGAGAGCAGGTAACAAAGCATCCCCACTGGTTTTGAATTGTCTCTTGAGAACTTGCTGCACCCTCAGCTCAGGTAGGTACTCAGCCACTCTTCAGTGGTGCCACGCTTTCAAATCCTGGGCTCTCAGGACACCACTCTCAGGACACCACTGGGTTAAGTCCCACCCACTCAAAACCTGTCTGAAATCCGGACCTAGTGTGTTTTGGACAAAAGCACGCAACATAGTAGGGACCCTCAGAGTGCCCATTTTGCAGCATGAATTCTTAGGCCTGAAAGGAAAAAGGCTCAGAGCTACCCAAAAAAAGTGATCCTCCTACCACTAATGAAGCAGGCACATGAAATTAAAGCTTCAGTGCTTACTGCTTCAGGGATGTCCTTTTGCTTCACACTTGGGCAGAGTGATTTAAAACACCTTACAGTCATAAAACAAAAACCAAAAACACAAGAAGACTGCACACAAACACAAACCTGCCCAGCCTAGAGCAGTTCCTGCTCATTTACTCTCAGCACACACTAGCTTTGCTGTGTCTGTCCAGTTTCCCAGACCAGTTATTCCAGCTCAGTAAAACCAGCAATGCATTATTATTTTCATTTAAGGCTCCAAATCAAAAGTTTACACCACTTACTGCAAAAAAAAAAAAAAAAAGAAAATAGAGGTAAGAGCACAAAGCACTGCAATGCTGGGGAAGGTGCATGGTGACAACCAAAAAAAATCCCACAAGGGAACAGTCTGGAAGGTGGCCTGTTTCTGCCCTAATTAGCTATCGTTTTGGCAAACCTGAGGGAAATGCAGTGAAAACAACCCTGTGACTCCACATACCCAAAACACAGAGAGAAGCTCTAGATGGGCTCTGAACTGGAAATGATGGATGTGGCTCACTCGCACTGTAATTAAATCTCCTTCCATAAAATAGGAACAGCGATCTGTGTCCTGCCGCAAAAACCTGCTGCATCATGGAAATGGAAAAGACCGATCGGACAGACCTGAGAGGAATTGCCAACGATTTTGTTATACCTGTTGGTAAGATATTAAACTCAGAGAAAGAAACAGTGCTCAGACTTGACTGTCTCTGCTGGGTGAGCAACCACAGCAGGGCATCAGGAAAGAGATCATGGCTGGCAAGTCTCCCTGAGCTGCCACCCAGAAAGCAGCCACCACACCTGGGTGCTGCTGCTCAGCACAGTCCTCTGCTTGCAAGGAGCTGGAGGTGAGGAGATGAAAAAGCAGATCTGTGCAGGGCTGGATCCCCATTAATCCCATGCCAGCCAACCTGCCCCTCGCCTGGTGGTGCTCATGCATGTGCCAGATCCAGCACATCAGAACTGCTAGGCCTGGCACCTCTCTGGGGTCATCCCCATCCCATCCCCTCTGCCTTGCAGAGGGTGCACAGCAACAGCTATGGGCAAGAGTTGCACCTAAGCATGGATGCAGTCCAGCTAACAGTAGCAGCTTTCCCAGAGTGGAGGTTGTGCAGGAGAGCATATCAAAACCAGCAACCCGAGACAGTCCTGAATCAAGCCTTCAAAGCCTGAGGAATACACCAAGATTCCTTCAGCTACACAAACACATCTGTGCTTGTTTATTTGTATTTGGTTTCAGCTCGCAGCATGCACGTTCTTGTCTTTGAGTTGTTTTTAGGAGCAGGAGGATTAGAAATGTGTTTCACTCTTTGAAGAAGAATAATGCAAGTAAAATCTTAGTTCCTAGAGGGGAACCGTCTGCAAAACCCTTTCAAGAGGTTTGGTAGAAACCTCTTTGGTAGGTTTCTAAATGTATTGTGCTGTGTTTGACATTCACATGGCCCACCAAATTCAGTTTTACCCTGGCTGATATTTTGCAGCACTAATACCTTATAAATGGGGACAGAATGGGACATACCACAGACTGTTCCATTTCAATTGCTGACTATTTCCTCTCCAAAATGTAATGTAAAAGACAGTTTAGACAAAAGATGCAAATTTGCTTGCATTGTATAATAAGAATGACCTTACCTGGAAGTAGGAATTTCCAGAACAATTAAGATGAAAACCAGAAGATGCCAAATATGGAATCATTTCGAGTGTTTCCAGTCATTGCAGGTGAAAGGCATTAGGAGAGAAACAAAAAGACCCTGATTAGCATAACAATACAGTGTTTGGAACACATTTTTAACACTCTTAATTGCATTCATAATACCAGGAAGAACCAGGAGCTGTCATACCAGCTTTCCTTTATAGGATTTGGTTATATTTGAGATTGGTTTTACACCATTTTTAACAATACTGGGCTCCAATTTACAGCCCTCACTCAGGTAAAGCTCACACAACAGCCACAGAACTGCAGACGAGACAAGGAAAGCTTTGCAAAGCTTGGCCTGAAGGTACAGGTCCTCTAACCAAGAAAATACAAAAAAACCCAAAAAGGTCCAGAAATGAGACAGCTATAATATAAACCCTGTTGCAAGCAGAATTCGAAGTCTGCTCTGCTTTTACCAAGACTTCTCTCTGTAGCTGCATGGTGCATTTCAAATTCGTTCTTTTTCCTTGTGGAAATCAAAACAAAGCCATAAGAACTTCATTCCAGCATCAGTCTGTTGCCCATATAACTTTATGTGATCAAGCCTCACATAACCGTAATAGAAGAACTCTGTAAAACATAGTTTTATAATACTTGAGCATACATTTAAACAGCTGAGGAGTTCCTCCAGCCTGATGGAGCACACTGCCTTCCATCTATTCCTGTAAATTTCAGGTGGCTTTCACTGCTCCTTTGTGGCTCACATTCCAGCCCAGCATCTAGATGGAAACTTGCAGGGCAGCTACTTACAACTGACCTGGCTGTTGGAGAAGAAGTAATTCTCATTTGAGCAGTAAGAGGAGTCTACCTTTCCAGTGCATCCTTACGAAAAGACACACAGGGGGTTGCTACATAGAAATTCTGTCTGGAATTTGTATTTCTTTTTCTTGTTGTGTTTGTTTGTTGTGTGTTTTTTTCCTCCTCCTTTAAAAGTTAAGGAAAATATGTGGACTGGTATCTCAAAGATAAAAAAAGAAATACAAGATAAACAGATAGAAATACTGTAAGGAACTATCTCTTTACATTTGATTACACTGGACAACCTGAGCTCCTGTAACCATATGAAATCAGAATCTGTACTACTGTTAAACACATAAATTGTTTCTACTCCCTGATTACTAGCAAAAGCTTGAAAATGTGATCCCCAAAGGCCTGGAATAAGCAAATAAGGAAAACCCTTGTTTGGCTGTGATCCTGCAAAGCACTTAAGCACAAGCTTAGCTTTGCAAAATCAATGGGACCTTGTGAGCTTCTAGAGAACTTCGAGCTCATGAGAGATTTGTGGGATCAAATCGGAAAAAAAAATCCAAAGGTCTTAGGTCTTAACCTAATGGTATTTCGGCTTTTCTAATGCCTAGAGTTTTAATTTAAATGCTGAGGACTAAGCTTAATATGTTTGCATAAAATTATTTACTCAGCAGTCTTTAAAAAGGCAAAAGGTCTTAGAAGACCATCAGTGGGGGATCTGACAGAGCATCTATCAATTACCATCCCTGTGTCCTTAGGTGGGATGCCAGCAGACCCAAAAACGTAGAAGACAAAAATCTATCTTAATTACATCTTACATCTGTCATAATTACAGCACTTTATCCAGTGCCTTCAACATAAATATTACTTCCATGCCTGTGTCACTTCAAGTCTGCACAGATTAAAATGGAAAAAAAGATGCAGAATTGTTATTGCACTTCACTTAAAGCTGTCACAATCTTGAAAAGTAAAAAAACAGAAACTGACTAAATTTTGAAGCATTTAAAAAGAAAAAAATTAAAATGTATAAGAATTTTGCTCAAATGTCTGCCAGGCACTGTGTAGCCCAATGCATCTTCAATCAACATGTTTGCTCATATCAGCTAACAAGAAAGTGACTATGAGCAAGAGCTCAGAATAAGCTTAATACTGTTTTTTGTTTGGGTTTTTCTTAAAATTAAAATAATTCAAATAATTCAGTCCTCAAAACAGACATCTTTCTGATGGGAATTCATTGGTTTAGCATCTTCCTAAGGGTCATTGCACGCAGTTACTAACAACAGGAAAATCAAAAAATCAGTGCCAGACTCAACAGCAACTTCTTCTTCTTTTACTACTGCTGTTTTTAGTGAGTCTGAGCTAGAAAATCAGGGGGAGGTACCTGATGACAGGGAACAGCCCTGATGGTCCTTGCAAGCAAAAGGGGAGAGACAAGGGAAAGGCAAAGCTCCTCTCTCACCCAAAGCACCCATTGTACCATCATGGCATGAGACATGCCAGCAGCTCACAGCAAAGATGATATTGTACAAGAAAAACCATGAAAGAGTGACTGCACAGAATTGAAGGAGAGGAAAAGAAACACTGAACAAAAAAGATATTGTACTGTAAAGCAAACTGAAGTACCTTCCAAACAGCAATGAAGGAGACTAAGCCTGTGCTATCCCCTTGTTTTAAACCTGACTACTTGCAATCAAAAGCAGGATAAAGACTATACTTGAAAGCCATTAACAAACTACATTTTGAATTATTCCTTTATAGTAGCTGTTAAACCACAAATGCACATTTTGCTAATGCTCATTCCTCATGTTTTCCCCCAAATGTTGTTTTTACTGCTGGATTGCAATGATAAACACCAGGACTCTGATATTTCTTCCACTTTCTTTGAGAATGAAGGCACATTCCCCCAGCAATGTATTCACCAAGGTACCAATCACATTTTTTAAAGTAAGTGGATTTGATGATGAGAACTGCTGAACAAATCTTCAGCAAATGGTGTTTATTGCCTATGCGAATGTTAACCATGCCACGCCAGCTGATATACTGGTCCTTAAAGCACTCAGCTCCCTGTATTTATAGGAATAGCTCTCCCGAGCCAGAGCATGAATTAGCTGAGCAAAGCCTGGCCATTTCCATCCCTCACACAGCCTTCAGTGCCACTGTGATTTGCATTGCAGACTTCACGCTCATCCATGCGCATCTTCCCTGTAAAATACATTTCTGCCTGAAGCTCCGCAAAGATTAAAGAGCCTTACATTCTGCAGTTGGTTTTCCTAAAGTGCTTCCTGCCTACCTTAGCAAGAGACATTTCTAAGCAGGAGGGTTTAAATAATTTCTTTCTGACGACAGGTTATAGGATAAGTTACTTGTCCAAGTGTGGGTGTATCTATGTCCACATGCAGATTTTTGCCCCAAAAGCAGACATCACCTTGCAATTCCTGCAGGCCACCTGACTTGACTGTGAGGCTGGTTCTGTGACAAGGAAAGGATTGAAAAGATGGCCAGAGATCCCTTCCAACTTCCTGCATCCTCTGACTCCAGGCAGACACTGATGCATCCGCAGGCAGCCCACACCAGCATGCAGAACCCACAGCCCAGAAACGCAGATGTGCAGTTCTCTGCCCAAGCACTGTGAACAGCACCAGCCAAAGGCAGCTGCAGGGTGCTTCAATACTGCAAGCAGTGCGATATTCCCAGTTTACAGGCAGGTTCCTCTGAAACAAATCGGTTACTTTGCCATCTCTGCAGCCTCTGTAGCTTGCCACATCTCTCTAGAATGAACCATGGGCTGAAACAGCTCTAGATGCACATGCTGCCACTGGGCTTGGGCACAGGACAGAGCCCACACTCACCTTCCTCTGTAAAATCAGTTTCTCCAGAAACATAAACTCTGTATGACACAAGGCCAGGAAAAAATATTACAATAAAATTTGAATATTAAGAATTATTAAAAGTTAGTTACTGAATACTGTAGTCTAAGCTAATTTTTAATAGCCTGAACACTTTCCAATTTATTTTTCTCAGTCCGAAGTTTGTGTTTGCAGAGATCTTGAGAGACTGGAGAAACTGTGCACACAGTGAAACAGAGCAAGTCAAGGACAAAGCTACAAACCTTAGCGTCCATTTGGAGTTTGCAAGATTCTTAAAGAGATTTTTTTTTCCAGTCAAGCTGATTAATGCTGTTTTAATGTGCAATATTTTGTATTTAATAACCCTGGCCTTGCTTCTGAAAGGAGGAAAGGGTTTTACAGTTCAGCATTTTACAGTCGGTTTTGCAAAGGGCTACCACTAGATTGCATCCATAATTTTTTATGTTGCCACCTTCAACAGAAAGTGGCAAACTGCCAAGATGAAGTCCAACTTCCTGCCTGGAATGGCAATGTTTTGGGGCAGAGGGGGACAAAATGTGGCTGCAAAAAGAAGAAATGCAAAACCAAAAGCAAAGCAACATTACTTGGCCAGGGCTGCTAAAATTATTTAGGCAAGTATATATTTATTTTAGAAGTCTCCATGCCCTGGGAACTCCTCAAACAACAAAAAAATGGAAAACCATTTTAGTCCTCCCTCAGTCACTGCCCATTCCTGCCCGAGATTATGTGCACTAATAAAAGCAGGATGGGAAGAACATTAAACATTTGGCGAGAAGCATTCAGGGTCAGTGTTCTGCATCACTGCTCTGAAGGAGCTGAAGGTGAAGAGGGGAGAGCTGCCCCAGGAGAGCCACTACCCACTGCTGCTCCCGGGAGATATTCTACCCAGACAAAAACCCCATGCCAGAGGGACAGGCTACTCCTGATATACATTTCCAAACCACCTCTTGCAGAAGCTTATATCCAGACCCAAAGCTAGTCCCAAAACACAACCAAGAAACAGGTGCTAAAGATGATTTGCTTTGGTTAACATTTCTTTGCACCTCCACAGAGTAGAAAACCAGGGTTTTACTGCGATAAACTCCTTCCATAGGAAAGGCTTCACTTTAAATTACAGCATTTTAAGGTTATATATTGTTTTCTGGCCCTTAAATGTAATTAAATATAGATGTTCTCAGAGCTTAATGTCAGTTTAAATTCCAGGCTGGAGCGAGTAATTTGTTTGCATGTTCAATGAACAAACCATTTCTCCCATGTTTCAAAGACCTGTGCTCATGCATCATGTATAAAGGCTGCCTTTCTCCAAGCTGAAAGGTCAAACAGATCTGAAATTACATTTGGCCCTCTAAGGAGAAAACAAGGTCCCTAAAAAACAGAAATCAAAATTTTGATCTTCCTGCCTTGAAAACGGTTCCAAATTTTCTCCAATTTCCAGTAGGTGCTTGACTCACTGTGTGATCTCAAATGCTTCCCCACTGGCTTGTGTCAACATGAGCTGCAGACAGCTAAGGGTGCACAGCTATTGGGGTGATTGTGCAAGGTTCGGGATTATACTCCTGGGGTCATCTGACTTGATGCTGATGGTGAGCTACAGTCACAGACAGACCATTAAATTAGACGCAAAAATGTGCATAAAATATACACTGGTATCTCCCAACCTTTACACCACCAATGTTTGCTCAGTTACAGCGGATTAAAACTGGTAGCTGGAGACTTGTGAGAAATGACCTGATGAGGATAATTCAGGGACCCTGGGGTCTCCTCACCTCAGAGTTCCCAGTTGAGCTCTGTGGGATGGATGGAACAGGATGGCACAAGAACATGTGATGATGTCATCCCACATGTGCAGTCACTCCCCTGCTTAGCCAGGACTACAGCCCTCCAAATAACTAGGTTAAACCAACCGTGGTCAAAGCCCTCATTTTTAAAAAATTTTCTTCTCTGAAGGCTTTGCCCACTGTTTGTTTACTTATAAAATTTATTTAAGGTTGCCCCTCATAGACTTGCCTGAGTTGTAATGACTCCTGCACACAAGCAGCCACCGCCAAAAAGATGTGCATATCAAGACAGTTGGCCTCAAAATTTCAGAGGAAATTTTCCTGCTCTGTAGGGAGCATCTCTTTTCCAGGGCCGGGTCAAATCATGCACAGTGGCAGCCTTACATGGAACAGGCTGTGTTCTTCCTGTTCTGAAACCAAAAGGCCTATGAAAGCTTCTCCCAGGAGCAACAAGGAGTTACTAATCCCAGGTTTTGCTTATTCACTGTGAATGCATCCTTTTCTAAAAAGCATTGTTCGATCCCCCCCAAAAAAAGCACTGGAAAGAAACCAAAATCATTGTGTCGCAGTAATTGCTAGTGATTTCACTCAGCTTACAAGCTCAGAGCTTTTATTTCAATACCACTTCAAAAGTCAGCTGGCACAGGAAGATTGGCCCATTTCTTGATTTACTTTGCATCACTCTTGGTAAAAAATGTTTTACAAGTCAAGTGCTCCACTGAGACTGAGTGGTAGCTTGTTTGTTCTCAGATGCTTCCTCCACTGGGATTACACTGCTCTCACTAGAACTGGCAGTGAGGACACTGCGGTGAAATCACACCTTCACAATTCTGAGACTTCCAGAGGACTGTTACTTAAAATTGCAAAACTTTATTCAACTAGGGAGGTGGAGGGGCTGTGCAAGCAGGTAGATTCATTTCCAACCACTGTCCCTTGCCATCAGCCTCCCCTCTGACACCAATTTTGCACAAACCAAGTCTGAAAACAATTTAGACTGTCAGAAGCAGCCCCACCTTGCACTTGATCCCATGCAAGGCTGCCATGCTCCTGTTGTTACCTGCAGTTTCCCCTGCACAGCAGCCCCTTGGCGAGGGAGCTGTTCTAGCCCTTTACAAAACATGATTCATGATTTCTCCTCCTGGTGCCCACTGCTCATCCATCCTTCCCATTGTTTTGTTTCCACCTCTGCAAGCATCTGCAAGCATCAGGGGCTCTGCAAATACCACCCGTCCCAGGACCCACCACATAAAATTGAGTTTTATCTATTTCAAAGCACAAAGAAGAAACCCTGCAGAAAAATCAGGGAAAATCAGGGGCACCCTGGCAGCTCTGAGGCTGCATCAGTATTTCTTCTCTTCTCTGTTTTGCTGCACTTCTTGTACTGAGAGTCAAAGCACAGCCATGCAAGGAAATCAGGCCCAGGTTATTCTGGCCTCTGGCTCTTGCTATGGATCTTGCACTAGATTAAAGAGCTCTTTAATGGAAGTGATTTTCTCTGCAGGAAGGTATTTAACCACAGCCCCTTGGCCACCTTCATGGCAATTTGAAAAGCTCAAGGAGGTCTGCATCCCACCCTAGCACTCACTTTTGGGTATCTTTTTTAAGGAGGTGGTCCCCATGGTACCCTGATGTGGATGTGAGACAATGCAGTGGCCGGTGGTACAAAGTACCTCCACATCGTCCAGTGAGCCCAGGCTGCCACCAGCTCCCACATCACCACTTTGCATCATCCTCAGCACAGAGCACAGACCACGGGGCAAACACTGATGCTGGGGGACAAGAGGGGACTTTCATCCCGTGCAAAAACAAACAGGGATTTGCTCAAGTGATTTTATTCTTCTCACTGATGGTTTTCTGAGCTAAAATAAATTAATTAAAACAAAAAGTCAAATCTTCTGGTAGGTTTCCTCAACCTATTTACTTTCATTTTTTAAAAAGTATTTCTTGATCAGCTGCACAATAAATTATTTGTCATGACATTAATTATGCATTATTTACTTAATACATGGTAATTTATATTGACAATGGCAATAATTCTCTGTGCTGAAGGTGCTGGATGCTGTCTAGTCACGAAGGGAGATGCTACTACCTAGGCTGAACAAAATACTTCACCATCATTTCAGACATCAGTAGTTTGATATTAGTTTTGACAAGACAGAAAACAGAAGAGATGTCTAAAACATCCTTCTAAAATTTCTCTCCACTGAGGTATTTTGTTATAGGAGCAACAGGATTTGGCACTACTTGATCATCTGGGGTTAAAAGGGAGAGGATGGAGGAAGGTTAAGTGACAGTTGTACAGGAAACTGTATTTCACTATCAATAGTTAATCTACTGTGTCACATTTCTTAGAGAACTAAATGAAATGCAGCAAGCGCTGTGTAAAATTGGAGCAAGGGAGCAGAATGATTTTGTAGAGCAAATAACTGTCTCATACTGGCTGTTTTATGCCCTATTGAACAACCAGCAGTTTATGAAACAAAGTTTCATAAATACCGGTGGATATTTCCTTCCCAGGAAGGACTTTGTGGATTTAGAGGAGCTCGCATTAGAGTGGGAAGAGCATCCTGAGGGCTGAGGAGTGAATCCCTGGCCAGTGCTGTGGGTGTGGTGAAGAGACAGCAGCCATAAGCATGGGGCAGGGAGGCTCCTTCTGGAGCAGCATCACTGCTTTGCTCCATACTGTCATAGCAGGAGGGGCTCAGCAGCTGGAGCGGCCCAGGGAGCATAAGGAAACCCAGTGGTCAGGGTTTTGAGCATCAGAGCCCATAAAAGATTACATACTAGGAAGGAATTAGAAATTCTTCCTTCTGAGGGCGAGGCACTGGCACAGGTTGCCCAGAGAAGCTGTGGCTGCCCCATCCCTGGAAGTGTTCCAGGCCAGGTTGGACAGGACTCTGGGCAACCCAGGATAGTGGAAGGTGTTGTTGCCCATGGCAGGGGAGTTGAAATTATCTTTAAGATCCTTTCCAACCCAAACCATTCCATAATTCTGTTTTAAACCTTGCTGCTGCTGGTCGGGGTCCCAGCACCTCTGACTGAGAAGGGATGGAGCACAGCACTCAGCACCTGGATGCAATTGCAATGGGCCACTTTGAGGGCTCTCCTGGTAAATTCCTAGGAAAGGCATAGAGGAAAACTTCTGGGAATACCCCTGAGGACTGTGAAAAGGAGGATTTTTTTCATTTTTCAGAGGACTGCAGAAAAAACGAAAAACACCCATGCAAATCACGTACAGGCTCACTGAGGCTTCTTGCCACACACCAGGGCTCATCCAGGAGGAGAAAACACATTGAAACTCATAGACCATTAAAATCCAAGTGGAAAAAGCCTGGTCATTAAATCACCTGGTGTTGAGGTACTCATGGCTGTTTGCATTACAGAGTCACTTTCACATACAAGTCCCAAGCCTTTACCCAGAGCTCTGAATGCTCTGTGTCACCCACAGCACATGACCTCAGGCCTCAGCGTTTGCTGAGAGGACCTGGCAGACATAAAAATGTATTACTTTCATCTCAACTAAAAACCTGTTACCTCCATGACTCAACCTCACCTACAGCATAGGAGTAAGTCTGACTTTACTTATAAAACCTGGATTTTTGCCAGATGCTACAGCAATTAGAAATACTATTTTTAACACCTGAAGTGTAGCTAATTTTTTTCTAAGTTAAATCATGGTGAATCTAAATTAACCTCTATTAAATGAGTCAGGAACAAACACTTAAAACTGCAATCAAATATTTTCCTCTGTTGCCCTCTTGCTGTCCTCACCTCCAAAAACAACCACCAGCATCAGCAAAACACACAGCTTATTTTATGGGATGCTCCAAGACACACTAAACAACTTTCTGTGTGGATTTCACAAGGACAAGCAAAGTTTAAGAAAAACAAAGAAACCATTATTGTGAACCACACTGGTAACGCTTCAAAAATCTGGATTGAAGAATTATTGACGGCCTCTGAAAGCCATTTCACTGTGAGAAAAACACAGTCTGAGCGTCACTGGGTCTGAGGAGAAGTGCTAACTTCCCAAAGTATCAAGGCCCTGAAAGCAAAGCAATAAAATGTATGTTTTATGAAGTTTCCTTGCAAGAAGGCTCCATCAGTTACAGCCCCCACGGGAAGCGGCAGGCGGCCAGCACCAAGGGCTGTGTTTTTGCCATAATGTGCTAATGCTGGCTGTATTTTATACCTCTCTGGACAACACCACAGCACCCCAGCTCTCTGCTCTGCAGGACCTAAGGCTGAGATTGAGCATACCACCATTTTCAGGCCTCCCATCATCTCTCTGCTTAAGCTATACCACAAAACCCACCCGGCACCCCTCATCCCTCCTGCAGGTCTGCTGGGCTCTGCATTGCCTGCTGGATGCAGTCAGCAGGCATGGCTGGTGTGAGAGAGGACGAGTGAAGGAGAAGGTTGCTGTCGACAGCTAACTTTCCTGGCCTGACCCTCTGATAGCTTTTTTTATGTTTAAATGATGTGATAAAAATCAGCAATGAATTATGCAGCATCACTTGATAAGTCCAACCCCAATAGTTCTTGAGAATCCCATTTTAAAGTTAAATTGGAGTTTGATCTTTTATCTCAAAGCTTTAATAAACTAAGTGAGCCATGTGCTGTACTCTCCACTGATTTTTTTTCAGCAGGCTGGGGTGCTCTCTCCCTCCCCATCCCCAAGCACACAGGAAGCTCAGGAGCTCTCCCTGACCTGCACAAGAGCAACTCCTGCAAAACCAAGGTCTTGCCCTGCCCTGTGCTGCAAGAAGTTTAATTTGCCAGCCAAGTTTTCCCAGCCTTTCATCCACCAGCTCTCCCTAGGAAACACCCATTACTATTACTGTTCTTCACACCCCTCCCTACAAGCCATCACTTTGGGGAAGTGCAACTATTTTTCCTAGGCTTTTGCTTGGCTTCACTGACTCTCTGAAGACATCTGTGCAGTGTCTGTAAGCCAGAAAGTCTTGCACCCGATCTTTATCTCAGTTTAGCAGAGTTTAACCTAGAGAGCATCCCTAGTCCTACCTTAACACTGCTCTCCCAGTCTGGGAGGGTGATGATTCCTAACTGATTCCAGGATAACTGGCCACTCTCTCCTTTGTGGAATCATCAGCAAGAAAAATAGCTGTAGCCACTAATGGGACAAGTATTTTGATGAATGAGTGTAACATTTCATACTGCAGTGAGCTCGTCTTTTGCCAAATGATGGAAGACCAACTCTGCAAAAGTAAGGGTTTCTGTTTGTTGATCTGTTTGTGCGTTTTCCCCACCCTGGGCAGCAACTTTAGAGATTCCAGCCATGAGTTACCTTAAGTGAGAGGCTGAACAGGTGCCTTGCTGGAATGCTAACCACAGCTCTAGTTTCCAGACTTCTGGAGCTTCCCTTGGAGTGCTTTTTGGAGAAAGGGTGCAGAGGGTGAAGTGTAAGACCCCCAGGACCCCAGCACTCAGCAAAGCAGCACTGGGGATGCAAGCTCAAGTTTCATCTTGTGAAAGCAGAGCACAATTGCAGGATTATTTTCCATTCAAGAGGCTGGAAGAAAGGACATTGAGAGTACAAATCCCGATGTCCAGAATGTGATCACTTGCCTTGGACCCACTGCAGAGGTACAGCATTAATGGAGCCACCACTGAGGGAAACAACAATACATACCTCTGACAAAAGCTCTGTAAAGCACTAAAGGGCTGTGCTAGCCTGTACCACTCCAGGCCTTGGCTTCCTGTGCCTTATCCATGATGTTACCAAAATGGACAATATAATTAATTAAATTAAAATGCATTAAGCCATCCAGCAGGAAGGCAGAGCTGCCTATTTCAGTTCTCCTGAAGTACCAATTATTACAGCAGGGGTAAAGAAAACAGCCATCATCATAGCCCTGGTGCCATTAAAAATAAAGTCCATGGGGAAAATAAGCATAAGGATTAGCAAAGCACAATGTACAACTGTGGTCCAGTAAAAACTGAGAACAAGAACAGTCACTGCAAACAAAACCAGGCAGAAACAGGAGCAAAACAGGCAAGCTGCTTACTCCCTGCATGACTCCATGGCAGTCCCGAATGCGCAGTGGCCAGTGGCTCATTATACCCACCCACAGACTGTGCCAGACAGCCAAGTCATGAAGCCCCAAAAAGGAAGCAATATCTCCATAATTTGGAGCCAAATTGCTTTGGTGTAGCAGTGAGGAACAGAACCTGGCCTGGGGAAGTGATCAGCTTCCTTGTTAAGAAAATTCATCTCTTCGCCAACAGCATTTTTAGAGAGGAGGATACCCCTAGATATGCCAGAGGATGAGAGAGTCTGCATCCCATCTGGAACACCCAAGCACCACCACCACCAAGACTGTCTGGCTTGGTGACAGACATGAAAATAAAACACATCTTTGTCAGCTGAAGCTGCATGTAGAAGGAAATTCACTGTCCTTGCAGGAAACAGCCTTCAAATTGCAGCCAATACTTTGAACAAGCTGTTTGTTCCTGTATCTATGGCAGCAGCCTTTGGTGCCTCCACAGGCATTGGGACAGATTAGTGGCCCTGCATGTCTGGCCACACAGAGCCAGCCTAGAAACAGCTGAAGCCCAACAGAAGCCTGAAGGATTGTCTGCAAAGGAGGAAGTCTCTTCCTGAGTAATTCTTTTGGGTGCAATACTTTTGAGTTCTCAGCAAATACACTGAACAAAATAAACACTAAGATATGGCCCTGGATGTTCAGTTGGAAGCTGGCCCCTGGCTTTGTCCACACCATCTCTTCCTTGCCCAAACCTCCCTGCCCTAAAGCACAGGACCAAGGGATGCCACCTCAATTCCATTGGCTGATGTGGATGATGATGGCTGATTTGAGCTAATTGTCAGAGAGAGGCTGCAGCAGCCACAGGCAAGTAAGGCCTTATTCTGCAATGATGCTGAGACACGGCACCATCCTGAATCCTGATGCACAAGGAAGAAGCACTGGGGGCCAGCAAAAGAGATTTCCCATGGAAAGCATCCTCCAGTGGGTTTCTCTGCAGCAACACCATTCTGAACTGTCATGACAAACCTCTTCAGTTTCAGCAGGGCCACAGTAAGGCAGAAGGCTGTATGGATCTTATTAAATACAGACCTTCCCTACCATGTCCAGAGATCTTGACATGCAGCATCTGCTATTAGAACATTTATCTTCTGCACAAGGTATGTCATACATACACCCTCAAGAGCCACAGGAGAGAGATGTGGGAATGAGGTTGGAATAGCTTGCTAATATTTTACTTTTACAAATAAAACCAGAGAAATGATTGCAGGCACAGGATGCCCAGCAAATAGCTGAAAAAACTGATTTGGATTGACAGCTACAGGCTCCTGCAGCTGCAGGAGAGAGGCTAAGACAGAAAAATGTTCCCATAAAGTACCAGTTTATCACAGGCACCTCTGTCAGTCCTCCTCCATCTTTCCACAAGAATAACAATAAATGGTTTCTCCATTATTTTGCTATTTCCCATGCTGCACAGAGCAAGCACCACCACCAAGATCAGAAGGTTCCTGGAAGATATCTCAAGCCTGATTCCTCTGCTTTGTCCTGCAGACTTCTGAGAGAACCTGCAGAGCCATTATCAGGGCTGCCTCCATCAATGAACCTTTCATCTGCTAAAGCCTCATATTGACACTTGCTTATTTATAGCAACTGCATTGCACCATTCATTTAAACACATCAGCATTTGCGAATAAAAGATAAAGTGGACTTTGAAGCATTGGCCTCAAAACACACCAGCCAGAAACAGGAGACAAAGCTCTCTGATTGTGAGGCTGCAATTGATTGCTGTGCCTCAGCTCCCTGTGACCTGACCTGTACCTGCAGAGGACGCATATCCATTCCCCAAACCTCCTTCTTTCTAGCCAATCTGAAGAGCAACAAAAGTTTGCAAGGACACCATAATTTCTTGGCTTCACTCAGCTCACCTTTAAATGAACTGCTCTTAATTATTTCCTTTGTACATTCTAGGTATATTCTAGGTACAAAATGCCTGCTACAGGTCTTTGCCATCAGTGTTCACTGTTGGCTGTCAACATTTCCATCACTGTCATAATTCTATTTAATCACCACCTCTCATTGAGACTTACCAGCGGAAAAACAAACAGAACTTGACTGCAAAGAACTAGCCAGCTAAAGGGAGAGAAAAAAAAGGGCTCTAATCCCCTCCAGCTGCAGCAAACGTAATCCAAAACTATTGAAAAAATCCAGGGATAACACGAAACATTTAGCAACCGTGGTATGAAGTGCGTGTGCTTTTCACTTGAGATCACGTACTAGTGGAGCCAATTTTTAATTAATCAAAATCAACAATAAAACTCTAAGCCTGGATCTCCGACTGGCAGAAGGGCAAGATCGATGCCAAAGAAACTTGGATGCAGATAGGAGCATCCAAGAGTGTGGCCTTTCCAAACCCTGTCCAAACATGAGAACCCACTCAGGACTGGAAGAGTCCAATTCAGAGCCCATCTCATGTCAGCCTGAAGCAGCTGAACAGAGTTAATTTGGATTTAAGTGAGTAAAGGAGAAGAAAAATCAAGCCTCTAGGATTCGGTATTGATATTCATGTGGCTTTAAGACACAACTCAATACTGTATATTCTTGTAGTTTCAGCTTTTGGCACCTGGCTTTCCAGCTATAAAACATTTGGGTCTTTGTCACTCTGGCAATTAAAAATGCAAAAAACAGCCAAAAATTCAATATGACTCAAGTGCATTCAAGTAACTCAAGATACAAAAGAAATTGCTTCTTCCTCATTCCTGTGATTTTAATGTTGCAATCAAACATATTTCACAGGGAGAAGCTGCTGCATGTGAGCTCAGGTCATGGCTGCTGCTACAACGAGCATTGTACAAACATTATTAGTCATGCAAATCGTGATCTTATTTGAGCTTAAATCCTCATGGAACTCAAATCTCTTCAAGAATAGTCCAAGAGCTCAAATAAGAGGCTGAATTTCAACTTGGCTAAGCCCATTAACATCTGATCAGCAGGCACCTCCAACATGCTCCCACAATCCCAGCTTTGGGTAGATCTAGACCCACAGGAGTCCAGTGGGAGCACCTCCCACAGCTCTACACAGTACAGTCAACACTCCAGCATCCAGATGTGTATGAGTGGGTATTTATGACCTGGTATTACCAGGTACACCATATTTTAGTGATATTTTTCTGGGTAACTTCTGAATCACAACAAAAGGAAGCACATTCTGCAGCAAAGGAAGTTGAGCATCGATTTTTTAAAAACCTTTATCTTGTTTGCTTTTGAAAAAAAGTAAGAGGTACAAGTAGGCAAAAAAGCAGTGGCACCGTGCGTGAACTGTGGGAGCTGTGTCTTCTCTAGTCACACAGATCCCAGCCTTATCCCAGCCAGATAAGGCTGCATAACCAAACCTGGGTGAGTGGCACTGATGGGACACAGAAGGAATAGCTGAATAGGATAAATTTTCACACATGAATCTGCATAATGGCAATATTTATAACCCTGGCTTTTCATCAGTCTGGTTTACTCCACACCTCGAGCTCAGCATTGTCAGCTGCCTGCCTTAACTATGTCAAGAGCCTGTGTGGGCCAGAGAAGCATTTCTTTCTCCCAGCTCTCCTAACCCCTTTAAGACCAGCATATTTTTTTCAGTCATTGGCACCTGGATGCTGTTTTTGGTAGCAGGATGCCCAATGCCTTTTCAAAAAACAGCAAAATCCTGTATTTAGTTCGCCAGTGAAAAGAAAGAAAGCTTGCTTTTTTTTTTCCCTTCAGCATCACAATATGTGATAAAATGTTATGCTTTTAAAAGCAGAAAAGATTTCATTGGAGGCAGCATGTCACCTAAAGCATCATTTTCAGCACACAGACAGCAGGAAAACACTCCTTTAACATGGAAAGAGCTCTCTACAGGAATAGGGTAGGTTTGAGATAACCTGCTTTTCTCTGCGCTGAGATGAGCAGCACTCTGGCAGCCAGAATGAGGGGCAGCAATATGATGCAGCAGTTCTGATGGTCTTACCAAACACAGAAGAATACATATTTCCCCTTTAAACATCTTCTGAACCATCTCTCCCACAACTGAATTGACAGCCTGCAGGGAAAAACCCTAGTTTGCTCCACACTAAGTGCACAATTTTGTGCTAATGCACAATTCTGGGTCCACAGGAGTACAATACAGGAGTACAACACGCTTGTGACCAGGCGCAGCAGGGAACCACTGCTGAAATCAATATTGCTTATCAATTAAGGGAAAAATACATCCAAGTCTTTGAAGACTTCTAAGCTAATTGTAATGAAGCTTCCTGCTCTAATCTAGCCTGTGCACACAACAAGGCCAGCCAGACTTCTGTTTGCAATTCCTGCATTTTAAATAATTCACAAAGAAATCAAGACAGCTTATCATGGCGCACAGGGAATCACAGTGGATGCGGTCTTGCTGCAGTGCTCTTCCCTCCGATGCCTGTTGCTCCTGATTCTGCAGGACAGCCTTACCCTTCGGTGCCACAGACATTTTAGGAACAGCCCAGGGCAAAGCACCACCTAGACCTCTGCTCCAGATGCCCTCTGGAGACTTCTCCCACCACTGGGGGAAACACCGAGATTTTGTACAGCAGACTTCTCTAGCAAAAGAGCAGTGCTGGGAAAAAAGGTGAAACCTTTAATAGGCAAAAGAGAGGCAAAGGCAGATTTTGCCAAGTCAGGCCTTGCTGGGTTCTACATGGAAGCCTGCGAAGAGCTCCTCAGCAGAGAGGGCTTCAGCATTCGGAGCAGTGGGATCTGCCACAGGACCTCGGTGCTGAGCAGGATGCAGCCCCCCGTGGCACTGCTCCCTGCCCCAGGTGCCCTTGGCTGGGGCTGGCCTTCACTGCTGCCACAGCAGACTCCTGATCACTGCCCGCAGCCCTGCTCCAATCTCAGCCCAGAGCAGACAGGGGTGTCCAAGGAGAGGCCTTGGAATAACAGAAAGCACACAACATTGGTGGAGGGGCACACGTGTGGGTACACGTGCAGGAACAGGAGGGAAGGCCAGGGAACCCCCCCAGGAGACACAGCCTGACACCACAGTGAGAATGCATCTTCAGTGCAATGTTTTCCCCTGTTCTCTTATGCTTCAGCATTTCCACTCAACCATGTCCAGCCAAGCTGTTGTTACTGGCCACAGCACTGCTGCCCCAGGGCTGATCTAGTGCTTCTTCTGCAGCCAGCTCTGCTTTTGCCTGAAGGGCTGGCAGGGAGGGAGCAGAAGAAGGCTCCTTCCAGCAGCCACCCTCGCGGCATGGATGTGCAATACTTGTATAATTCACTTTGAAGCTCCCTGCCTCCGGGCATGAAGCAGCAACCAACATACAGCTGATCTTGTTCTATGAACTCCCAGTCAACAGACAGCATTTATCAGCACTGGTGTCTTCCCTGATGTGTTTATCAACAGCTTTGCCCCCTTCAAAGAACAGGATTTTCTGGAGGTGAGGAGGTAGCAACCCTTTACCTGCGCTGGATGCCAGTGATCCAGCATGCCTGCCCATTGAGGCAGGGGCTGCTGGAATTGTCAGGGTGCCTGGCACACACCTACTGCATCTTCGTCTCTTGCACCTCTATGTTTTGCTTTCCCGTGACAAGCACTTACTGCCAGCAGCTATTTTTCTTCTTCCAGTTTTAGTTCTAAAACCAGGAAAAAGTCAGCTTGCTTTCCTGATAAAAATCAGGAAGTCTTAGAAGCAACTATGTCTAAAGAAACTGTTCTTAAACGATGAAGAACTGTGGGAAACTGTTCTCATCAGAGTTCACCTGGCTTGGAACCAATTCTCTGATTCTTTTTCCTCCAGAAAACTCCCCAAGTGAATACATTCATCAGCCATGTGGTAGAAGCCCCATCAAAAATACCTCTGCAGGGACTCAGCTACCCAGAACCTCTTCCCTGGGCCCCCCAGGGCTCCATGTCCTGAGCCAACCTGAAGAGTAGAGTGTAGTCCCAAGGATGCTTAGCACTAGGCTACCGCCCAGAACCCCTGAGGTACCAGGAACAGCTCATTTCTCCCCAAATTGCTTGTGTGACTGTCTCCAGCTTACACAGTGCACCATGTTCCTAATGTTCCTCATGCATTTCTGGAACCTGGAGGATGAAGAGTGGAAGGCGCCACAAGTGGACTCCTGGAGTAGACCTGAGCAGGGGCGTTGGGATAGGCCATTATTTCCTGCAGGAGGCAGAGCCTCCCCCTGTCAGGCCTTGGATGGAGGGGCAAGCAAACCCCCAGAGAAAGCTGCTGACACTCTACAGCCTGTTTCCTTAAATGTAGTGTATTTTCCTCTCCCGAGAGCAACAGTACTCCTAAGCCCCAGCCTTTTAATCTAATGCTCACTTTTAACTGTTCTGCTAATTAAACATTGCATTGCAAAGCTGCTGTTGGATGCCTCTGTCTCTCCTTGCCGGAGCAGGGCAGGACTGTGGAGCAGTACACTGTGGAGCAGCCTGACAGTGTTGATAGCTTTGGGAATAAGATGGCACTGGTCCCAGAGTGCACCAAATCCCCATAGCTTGGGGATTATGTTACACTTCAACCAGTCATCCATCAAAACCCAGAAACCAATCTCACCCAGCAGAAGAAAAATCAATAGCTTTCTCTTTCAGCACCAGGGGATGTATTTTGTCTCCTATCCCAGGATCTTAATCAAGGGATATGATCCCAGATAACTTATTAGTAATGGGTTTGTAGCACCTAAGGACATCTGGCACATCACAGTGGGTTTTAACCATGGGCCACTTCTGTGGTTCAAAACTCATTCCTGTTAAAAGAGATTCAACCAAAGCATTAGATGGAGCAGTGCAGGTTCCTGCTAGAAGGAACACCACATACTTCAGGAGCTGAGCTGGAGGCAGCACCAGTGACAATTTGGGTTCTGGTTGGATGGCAGCCAAGCAGCACCCCTGTGCCAGCAGGTCACTTCACCTTGCACTATTTCTGAGATGAGGTGCAGGAGCACTACAGTACCTGGGAGCACCAGGAGGCTGGAGATGCTGAGTACTCCTTGGCAGAAAGAAAGTACTTGTAACCCTATCCCTGAACACCCTGATGGGGCTAATTGCTACATTAGGCATCTGAACAAACCATAATAATCACCACATTAAACAACTACAATTAATGCTGTGCTGATGAGCAGTGCCCCACTGCCTTCACCTCCAGTGCCCTGCATGACCCTCCCATCAGGTCAGCTGCAGGGTCTGAACTGGTCCCTACAACTCTGGATATTCCTGCTCACCAAACTCATGGTGGGGTCATTTTCCCTGGAAGCCCATAAGAAGAGCAGAAGCACACAGCATTAGCGACCTGCTTTCCTTCTTATGACATGTCCTTTGCAGAACACAGCTGCAAAGTGGGCAGAGACATGTTGCTGAATAGCATTTTATTTTCAAAACCTTTTGCGTTTTGCATCCTCCTTCTGGAGCAGACAGGGAATACTCTTTGGAAGAGAACGGCATTTTAGCATTTTGGTGGCTTCTGAGCTCCTGGAGGAAGTGCAGTGACAAGGGACAGACAAGAACATGTCAGTGCTTTTGGTCCTGACACTGCTTACAGAGCAGGATCCTGTTCCCACACAAGAGGTGCCCAAGGCAGCTCACAGGCAGCCCCATAACTCTGCTGGGATCAGCCAGCATGACTGAGCTTCCCATTGACCAGAAGACACCAGGGAGAGCTGGACTGTTTTTAGAGACTCTGGCTTGGCAATGAATTTAATTTCATTTATTTACAAAAACAGCATTTTTGCAGCAAGCCCGGGTTAAAAGCATAAATAAAACATTTTATATCACACTGGATTTTCACAGAAGGAATCAATAGAGTTTTGATTTAGTAATAATGAGAAGAGAGCCCTGTTTACTACCTGTCAAAAGGGCAACAAAAAGCTCCAAAGAGTCTCATTCCCTCTTGGCACTTTCAAGATGCCACGTTGAACCAGCAGTGCAAGGAGCAGCCTGTGGTATCCCACATGGCTGGGAGAACAGTCCAAACCAGGCAAAAGCAGACACAACCTAGTCTTAAATTTTTCCCCGTTTAACTTTTCCCCATGGCCCCACTGGTTTGAGGTCTTTGGCCCTTTTCCATCAGGGTTTCCGAGTGCTGTATTGAGGGGGTTTGCATCTACACCTGAAACATCTTAGCTCCACACACAGGACCTGCAGCCAGGGATGGCAGGGAACAACTCAATCACCCCTCTGCAGCAAGGTGCCCAAATCCTACAGATTGGGCATGTTGCATTCTCAGCTGCAGATCCCTAACACCCTCCACAGTGTCTGCAAAACCCCACATCAAAGACTGAGGATGATGCTGCCAGCTAAAAAGGGGCCTGGAGCACAGCATAGCACAGCACGAACATAGAGTTGCTAACCTCTAGGTTTTACCCACTCAAAATCCTTCCTGAGTTGACCCGTGCCAAATTAAATGAAAAAACAAGGCAGCACCTTTCCAGGAATGTATTATGGGGACCACAAGGTGTCACTGAGCCCTTTCCCACTGAAGACCCATCCACCCTTGTGCTCCTATTGCTGGATGGAAGCAGGAATGTGGGAGAAACCAAGGCATTCCTGTGCTGTAAGATGTTTTGCTGCTAATTAGGCTGGAAGCACAGCATTGCCTCTCTGTGGCCCTGACAGACGTCACTCTGTGTGGCCTGGGCACAGGGGAGCAACGGGCCAAGGCAGGCACCATCTCATTAATGCAGACCCACTCCCAGCCCTGCTACATCCTCCTCCCTAGTGTCAACCACCTGCTCCCCCTGGATCCTAGTCACTGGGATTGGAAAACACAGAAGCATGAACCTGTTTGCTAACTCGCTCATCCCTATGTTTCCAGGTGGGGAAGATGAAAGGTTGCAACAAGTCTAGAACAACTCCAAGCCCTTGCTCGGGCTAGTCCTCTCCACACCTGAGAGAGTAGGAGGCTGTGAGGGAATAAAAGCCCCAGTCCTCTCCATAACATCCAGAGTGATTTTCAAATCAAGTCTGCTCACGTAGTCATTATCAGATACATGGGCCTTCCAGTTAATTAGTTTCTAATGTTATTAATTACCTGTCTTGCAAGCATTTTACATCAGACGCACAATGTTTAATTTCATACATAAGAACCTAGAGCACTCAACTACCGGTATTTATCGGGAGGATTGTTTTTAATGCCAGTCTCATTTTCACAGCACAGTACTAGTACTTACACGAGGAAAGCTCTGCTACATCCCATCATCTGGCGCTTGGTTATCACCAAGAAGCACAAGAACCACATGCTGTTGTTTAATTAAGTCTCTGTAGCACAAGGGGGGTTGCTGTGTTTTTCGTTAAGAAAAAGACCCCCTGGGTACTCAGCACTGCTCCTGTGGTGCCCTGAGCCCCTCCACATAGCACCGCCCTGGGGACTCTCCAGGCAGCTTTTGTATTTTCCTCAGATGTTTGCCCTCGCTGCCTGCCCCTGAATGGGCTTGCTTCGCGGTTTATTTTGGGAGGCTGAATATTGCACTTGGAGCACGTTTCACAGAATGGTTGTACTCCACTTTGTTGTGGAGTTGCATGCTGCTTCCTTCATCCATCACTCACCCCAAGCCTGAGCGGAGGCAGGGAAGAAAGGGTGGGTGTTGGAAAACCATGGTGTAGCACTGTCTGTAAAATAAAATGAGGCATCTCTCCACGGGTCCATTTGCACAGAAAAAATGCCCAGCCTCATTTGCATACACTGATAATGACCACAGCCATTAATACTCCAAACCACAGGCTCTGAGCTCATTTTGAGGAAGGAGGAGACTGTGTTCCTTGCAGACAGCAGTCCCATGGACCAAAGGAGCCATCACCAAGCCCACCTGCTGAGCTGGTACAGCTGAGGGTGGACCAGCAGCACCAGGGGTGTCCCAGCCCATGCCACACTGCACCTGTGCTCCCCCGAAGCAAAAGCACCCAGGGGGTTCCCCTGTGCTCAGGCCAGCTGCATGTTCTCTTTGCTAATTTGCTTGGAAAACCCCCATGATACTTCAAGCCAAGGGCTCTCAGCTGCTTAAAACAGTTCTATAACTGAGTGAAGAAGGAGACAGTATTGGCACAACTCTGATGATGAGGTGCTGTACAAACTCTGTTTCTATGGCAACACCATATTACAAACCTATTTGGATATTCATTTTGGTTTTCTAATTCTTATAAACCTACTTAGTCCATAATTGCCATTTATTCCAAGATACTCTGTAAGATCTGTGTGACTCTCTGCAAACTGCAAGGCAGACTCTTGCTGTGAGAGACTCTGCTCACCAACCCACCAGGGAAGAGATTTTCACTCCAGGTGTGCTGGGGCCAGCATGACTGCAGAGGGAAGTGAAAGATCCTCCTCTGCATCTGGGCTAAAGGAGTCAAGAAAACAGTGACCTTCTGTGACGTTCTTTTAAACTTCTGTCATGGCATGTTGAACAATTTAAGCCTTAAAATAGACTGAGAACAAAAGGATAATAT
>VXBR01011488.1:634579-654366 GCA_013400215.1 Cisticola juncidis | reverse complement strand
GAAAAAAAAAAAAAAAAAAAAAGGACTAAACCAAAACCAAGGAAACAACCCAGACAGTAGAGAGGTTCACAAGCATAAATCAAGAGAACAGAAGAAAAATGATCACCAAATCAACCTGACTCCATTTAGACAATTACCAAATGGCAGAGCACAGCCACCTCCAAGTGGGTCTCATAAGGCAACAGGGCAAGCGCAGCACTGCTTATGCAAGGAAAGTCTTTGTTTCAAGAAAAATGTATGCACTGTCATCAAAGTCACCCCAAAGGCACAATCTCCTAAACACTGGGTTCCCCATGAATCTCAGACAGTCTTGAAGAGGAGGATTTCCTTCCCTATCACAACCAGGAGAGGGGAAGGAGCTGCATACAGTGAATTCATTGAAAGAGCAACTAAAACTGTAGCCCCCACTCTTAAATGCAGATATTCCCTTTTTCTACCAACTCCCCCCTTGCAAAGAGAGCAGACTGAAAGAGGAGCCTCAGGGTACAATCACAGGCATCAAGCTCAGTCCGCAGTACCTCAAATGATGGATGAGGTCAGCTAGGAGCAACTACAGCCTTGAAATTACTACATACTTTTATTTAATTGTAAAAAAACCCCACAAAAAACAAAAAAACCCAACAACTTTATTTCTCCTCCCAACATGTCCAGCATGTAAGGTTCTAGCAGAACTCAATACTGTAGGCAGAGGGGAGGCAAGGATGTCCACAGGTCTGAGAGAGGGATCTGCCACCTCTGGGCATCACCAGGTTCTCTGGGCTCACCACAAAATGCAGTGTCCTTTGGAACAAAGACTGTGGTTTCAGACCTTGCAAGTAATTTATCTTCCTGGGTCTAGGTTATGGTCTGTCTGTACATTCCTCTGAACCAGCGTGGATCTGATTGTGTTTAGCAATTCACACTTTACTGCTGGGCAAGCGTGGGGACTGTCCCATTAACACCTTGAAAACAGACAGAAAGCAACTGAAAGCTTCAGACATTAAATTATACACCAAAGAAAACCCACAATGTTATGCTGCAAACACCACAGACAGGAATCAAGACCATTTGCTGGTTATTTAGGATGTACAAGGCTCCATCCCCAGAACTCACTGTTTGCAATAAGACCCATGGCCATATCAGCAGCACCATCTGTGACTCCATCTGAGCTTGTGAGCTAAGCCACACTGGACAGAGAGCTTTCAGCTAGAGCAGCTATTCCCTGCTTCCCTGGTGTGCAATGCCAATGACAAAAAATTGTGGCTGTCTTTTACAGCCCAGAAATGGACCCAGAGCTTACTTAATGTCAAATCTAATGTAACATGCACTTAAATATGCACGTACAAAAAAATCCATGTGGCATTTTAGGCACAAGCATTGCTAAGTCTAGATGTCCATTACCAGTTTAAGGTATTAGTTTAAGAACAGCTATAAAAATGATCTCTGCAAACAAAATGGCCATCTCTAACAATCTTGCCAAAAGTAAAAAAATTATGGTGCACTATAATTATATTTCCAAAGTTAGAGGAATCACCATGTGAAACAAGAGTTCATGAGATGCTACAAAAATGTGTCACCACAGGAACACATCTCTGCTGGAGCAGGGAGTGATGGAAAGCTGTTTGCTTATTCTTAGCCTCTAGAGGTCACAGCCTCACAGTTAAATCCCTGAAGTCAGACAAGTAGTCGCTATTTTTGCTCTAGTACGTGATTTATAAGATGTTGCAATCTTTTAAACAGTCCAATTTAAGGTCTCAATTTTGTGGACATTAAAAGAAACTTTTCTTGGCCTTTTTAGCTTCATATAATCCACAGGGCTGAGCACAGGAAGGGTGTCGCAGCAATGCTTCAGCTCCTGCAACTTGCACGGGTCCCATTTGCAACCCATGGTGCTGAGATGACAGGAGCGGGTAGAACTGCCAAAGCATGAAATTGGTTTAAAATGATGAAGTGAAGATCTGTTTTTCTTTGAGATCAAACCACATCTGAGAACGCTAACAGCAGTCTATTCCCCCTGAAGACTGATCTGTACCATTGTTTTTCATCCTCTTATTTTCTTGTTTGGAAACCAAAACCTACCTACACTATTACCCATCAGTTTTTCACTTGACCAAATGTCATCAGGCAGTTTGAAGCAAGTTCTTGAAATGGAGAGGACAAAATGACTCCTTGCCAATTCTTTCAAACTATGAGATACAAAGCACCATGACCTATCCTGTGCCATTCTGGAGATGCTCCCGAAGTGGCTGTAAGTCAGGGCCACTCAGCAGCAGCAGGGTCAGCTGAGAGAACAATATTTCTGGCAGTGATGGACACCTCAATCCAATCACCCAAGCATGGCAAATAGCTGGAGCCATTTTAGCATTCCATGAAACGGTTAAAGGCAGCATGTCCTCCTGAGAAGCGAGAAAAAAGCCAAGGATGCCCAGATGATGACGGATGCTGGGCTCCCCTGGAGCCAGATGCCTTACCCAGACACTTGAGAGCCAGACCTATGGTGCCACCCCACCCCTTCTATATTTTGCATTATCAAAATATATAACATAAATACATGCTTCTAGACCTTAATAGGACTTTCTTCCAGAGACAAACAAGCTCTCCCTTTTCACACTGTTCCTTGCTTATAAATAGTTCAAACTCATTAATAACTTAAAAGTAGGTGATGCTTGGTGTGGTTCAATTACAGCTGCAGCATTTAGTGTACTACCACTCTCCAGCATGCCTCCACCATGTACTAGCTTGTAACCAGATAACAGGCTTCCCTAGAGGGAGCAAAACCCTGACTTCCAAGCAAGAGAACCAGATTTTGTCTAAACCAGAAATTGTAACATGAAAGCACTGCTGAAGGTTCTTTCTGGACACAGAAAATCTGTGTCAGAAAAGCAGAAGCCAAGCCCAGGCCAAGGCTGAATGTACAAAATTAAGTTCCTGTTTTGCAAATATCATCAGTTAGACAGTGAACCTATTCTTCCTCCCTTCTTCCTCAATGACTGCCTGCCCACATTGAAACATGTTGATAGAGAAGTCATACTTCAACTAAAACATGAAAGGACCTAGCTGAGCACTTTTGCAAATTTCTCTGAGATCTTGAATAAATGTTAGAAGCTCAGGTCATAATACAGCACTTGCATAAGCTTCATCAAGGCACCTTCATTTAAAACCTACCTTTCCTAAACTTCTCCTCTCATCATTCCTACAGTAAGCAAAGCTCATTGAGGCCAGACAGTCCTAAAGAAGCCACACAACTCCAGTGTCTTGGAACAGCAGCCAAGAAAACATTTTAAAGGAATAAAAATCAATCCACTCCCTTCAAAAATTACGTTTTATTGTTCGGCTGTTAAAAACCTCAACACCACACCAAACACAGAGGCATCCACCAGGCCCTTTGGTTTCACTTCGAGATTCACTGCTGGGAATGAGCTGTTCACTCTTCATTCCTATATAAAATACTGTGTTTGTCCCCATCCTCCTGGGGAGCACAGCCTTCCCTCCACCCCAGGCTCTCTAAGGCAGCACCCACTGCCAGGCACCTTTCACAAACCCTGGCTATACCTACCACCAGCAATTCTCTTGCCCCAGAAAACTGACCTTGAACAAGAGATATTACTTGCAATTATCAGATAGCCATGCTCTTGCCACAATGTGACCACAGGTCCAAACCAAAATAAAATAACAGCATAATTCAGCCTACATCACCCCACAGAACCCACAGAGACAATGGCTTCTGTTGGGAATACTGTTAATACAGTGGACAGATTCTGAATCCTTTAATTGGTTGAATCTGAAGATTGCCATTTGTGCTTTGTCAGTCTCTTAACAACATACCTGCACTTCAGACTGCCTCAATGAAAGGTATATGAATGTAAGTAAAGCAAAGCTGACAGGTTTGTCTCCAGTGCAACAAACCAGATTTCCGAAATTTAGCTCAGCATTTCTAAATGCAGACAGGGGTGCATTTCCTGCTGGAATCAGCTGCAGTTCAATGTAAGAGTTGATTAGGTGCTCACTGTGACTGTTCCAGAAGTCAATGTACATGCTTCCATACTGAAGATGGAACTCTGCTCCTCCTGGGTCACAGAACCTGGGCCAGGTCTGCTGCTTATTTTTATTACTACAAAGATGTAAGAAGAGTCTGAGAGGAATATATATCAACTTCACTTCCAAATTTCTCTTTTTTCCCAGCTCCTAAGCAACTTTTCTACCTCAAACAAACAAATACAAACTAAGAAATATCCTCTCTGCACCTGTTAGCTAGGCTGAGATGGTAATTAAAAGCAACTGGACCTCCAGTACAAAAGGAAAAGACCATACCCTGCCTCCATCATCTCTATAACCATGGAGCTGCTAAATAGCACTGGTCCCTCTATCCACCCCAAAGGAGTCCCACTTGAAACACGACCTTTAACAACACTTCTTTGCATATGATGATCCAACCAGTTACCCCTCATCTTGCAGTCCACCCATCTCCCAAGTTTGACTAGAAGGATGCTGCAGAAGATTACAGTCCAGCTGGCATTGAGGTGGTTCTAATCTCCACCATGAGTTCGGACTGCAACCAGGAGTCTTCCAGCTATTAAAGCAAGTTTCACCCATCTCCTCCCTTTCAATTTCTGCCTACTACCTGCATCCCCTTGCTGACTCACCTCTCAGCCCAACCCGTAAGCTCTTAGTAAATGTTTATAAAGCTACAAATGCCAACACATCACATAGCAAAAACTGAACATAATACATTCCTACATCTGCACAAGACATTCAAATTTATGTGATTTGAGCTGGCCTACAAATACCCATTTCCCCTTCAAATCACTGTTTAATTAAAAAGCACTTCTTCATCTCTCTCATAAAATGGTACTCCAGATCAGTACACTGTTTGCTTAAATCAGTTGAAAAGACTGCATTCAGCCCAAGCCAGTCTAACTGAGCTGGGCTAGAGAGCTGGTTCCCTGGAGGTTGGTGGTGGTATTTTAAGGAAAACTTACACTAAAATCTCTATTAATAGCCACAAACAAAAATTACTAATAGCCATGAGGTCTTTTTTTTTTCCTTTTTAATATATGCCTTGATACAAATAACCTTTAAAAACCTGAATCATCTGCCTGCTATCAGTCTGAGCCTGATGGCTGTTATTTTGTTATTTTTGAACACTCAGGTGAATCAGTGTTCATACATGCACTTAAGACGGTGAAATCTGGAAGAATTGCATTAAGACAGACTTTTGGGAATGCTCTAAATGCAGATTGATCAGATTGTGCCTCAAAAACAAACCATCACTCTGCTAAAAATTATTCAGTTGTACGCCCCTTTTCATTTGGAAAGATGATGCTATTGTTAGGAAAACACGCTAATTAGGATTCCTGTGCTAGTTTCAGCCTGAGTTTCTCTTCAAAATACGCCTCTAGCAAATGCTGAATCCACTGCTTTTGTTTAACTAAAACAGCCTTATCATTTCTTTTTCCTTTCCTGTATTTCACAGCTCAGATTTGAGTAAGAATTTCAGTTTAGAAGTGAAAGAGCTCTTGCCAAGAACACATTCCTGTAACATTGCAATTTGATGGTTTGTTTTATTATTTTTTCCCCACATAGATGTTTATTTGCAAATCATTAACCATCCCATATATGCACACAATACAAGCTGGTGTTTGTCACCTATTCTTTGTCTACAAGAGCTTAGCTACCATGAGCCAACCTGCATATTTAATGTATTTTAAAACAGTTGTATTTGCTGTGTTATTGCTTAGAGTTTTGGACAGCATCCAAGGGTACTAAGTTTAGCTACAAAACGGGCTCTTTTAAAATAATTTCCTTGTTAAGAGGCAGACTGCAGAGCCTTTGGTCACTGTTTGCATGGCAAAGCAATAAGCTGCATGCTGGCAGCACTAGGAAAAGGCAGCAATCCACAGCCACATGTGCCATTTCTCCCCCTGGGTGACATCCCAAATGGTGCATCTGAGGGAAGAACCCCGCTATCCTGTCCATTCTCCACCTGTGCTTTTTGATGAAACACCCACCACTGATCACGTCAATGCCGCCTGCATGGCTCTAACACAGTGATTTACTGCTGGGCAACCCCAGGGAACCCAAATCCACCTGCAGCTAAAAAGCAGCCACTTAACAGTCACTTAACAATGGTAAAGGGCAAGAAAAGCTCCCTGCAAACACTCCCGTGCTCCTTCCTGCCTACCTGCAGGCTTGCTGGAACACGTGCGTGGCAGGAGGTCACACTGGCACAGGGGGGACAACACATTGGCAGAGACCCTCCTCCGCCTCCTCCTCCTCTTGGCTGTCACTTCACATGAACACCACACAACAAGCCCGTCAGTGCCGCGATGCTGGAAGCCATCCCTCTGGAGCATCCCGGGGCTTAGTGCACAGGTCAGTGAAGGCGCACCTGACAGCTCCAGCAGAGACTCATGTCTGAAAAGCCGTAAGCCAGTCCTAGCCAAAGGAAAAGTGAGAACAGACCTGACATCTCTCCTTGGTAGATCTCTTTGACAGACCTCCACACAACCGCACAGAGCTGGTGCCGAATGCCCAGAGCATACAGATATCCTAGGTTCTTCCCTAAGATTGAACTGGATTCAGAGGAACCATGATGTGTAAAATAGTATGCAGCTGCATTAAGAGAAATATAGAGTCTGCTGTAATGAATTACACAGTATTATTATTTCTTTTATGATTTCCGATTTAAATTAGCGATACTGCAAAAACACCCTCTCCTTAACCTTTCTCAGATGTGACTGGCAGAAACAGAAGAGATTTCAGGATTCTTCAAAGACTAATGCTTAGGGTCTCCTGCAAACAAATCCCTACAAACCAATCCCAGAAAATACGTAATGCTACTCCAGGTCAGATGATCTCCAGGCTTCAATTCCTTCTCCTCAGAAAAAAGCTACACTATAGTTACTTCCTCGGACTCTGTGTAGAAGTAGGTTTCTTCCACTTACTTTAACTCAGCTTTCATAAATACATTTATAACTACATTTAACTTTCACACAGATCATACTCTACTAGGAAAATGGAACACTATACTAATCCCAATTAGATTTAGGAGAAAGAATAGTCTATCTATCTCTTTATAATTATTACGAGAATGTATTCAATTTGCTACTTTCATCTAACAGCAATTACAACTGTTTACCAGTTCTAAAGCATATCCTTTAGGAAGCCATGAGTCATATTTCATGCTAATCACTGTTTATTTGGTATTCTCTTCCAAAAATAAAGGGATCAGCTCACAAACCCTTAAACTGAAATGATAAAAGAAAAAAATCTAATGAAGTGGTGCATAAGAAAGAGATAAAAAACCTAAGATTTCCACATGCTAAATAGTTTTACAAAGCATCCATTGTAAAATTCATCCCCAGGACAAATGCTGACTGCAAATAAGACTGTTTAAGCCACTGCTTTGAAGCTTCTTGGAAAATATTAGCAGGCTGCTGGTGCCACAAAAAAAATCTTTCTTCACAGAGATTTAAGCTAAGTTTTAGAAGAAGAAAGATTTCAGCAAAGAGATGAGATAGCCATGAACAGACCACTAACGAATGCACTGTGTCTCCTGGGCTGTAAAACAAGTCTGTCTGCTCCTGTTTGGTACAGTCTGGGGGTAAAGATTGTGCTCCCACAGCAGAGAAATGCCCTCCTGCTTCTGACATCCTGAGGCATAGCAGGTTGAGCACTTTGCAACCAGCATTTCTCCCGCTCTCTTTGCAGCCTCTCCATCAGCAGGTTTTTGACAATGTCCTTAATGCCAGAAACACACATGGAACTTCTCTTTTGTCATGGAAATCTACAGAAGTGAAAGTATCACAGAACCTGAACAAGAGACTGATATGGTATGGTTGGTGATTACTATGGATTGAACAAGCACCTACAGGTTGTACATCTCAAGAACAACACGGTTATGTGGCAGGTCCATGTGTTCTGGCAGGGATGTGACCTGAGACTCGCTTTAGCCATGCCATGGTTGGCTCCAGGAGTTCCCAGGATCTCCGAGTGGTGGCTATGCTGGGGCAGAAGGTCAGTGTCCAGCCACTGAGGATTAATTTGACCTTATCCAGAGTGGGAGAAGACCCAACTGGGTATAGATGGAGCCTTGCTGAAGGGTCAGTGAAGCTAGTCTGCAGATGGTGACTCTCCTCTGGGGTTGGAACACAACCTAAGATAACTCTTTCAAGGTTGAAAGCCCTCACCTGATTGGGTGAGTGACTGCACATTCTGGGTTATACTTTTTAAAAGGATGAGAATTCTTAAGTAAACCACATAATGAGTTTTGACATCACAAATCTGTACTCACATGTTGACAGGCTTTCAATTGGTTTAATTAGTTTATCTGGTTTAACTGGTTTACAAAACATATCTAATTTGAATATATCATTTGTCTCAATTTTATAAGCCGCTGCAACAGGTTGCCATTTCTAACCACCACTCATCATATACACACACAAAGCAGGAAGCCAATAGCTGATGGATCAGCAGTGTCTGGCAGCCCTGATCAGCTCCATGTGGCACTGTGGCCTGTTGTGCTTGTGAAAAATCAAGCTCCAACTATTTGTATTGGCTAATCTAAAACTAACGGGAAGCAAATTCCAGCTTAATCCAATTATTTGTGCTAAATTAAAATCCTTCACTAATCCTTCATCAATGCCTGGTGATTTTACAGATGAGAGAGCTGGGAGTTTCTGTAACTGATGCGAAACCGCACAAGGTAACACAAGTACGGGACCTGCTACACGCCAGGCATGAAAGGGTGTGAAATAGCAAGAGATCCCTGGGCTCCATCCCAGTCCTGGGCTGGACACAGCTCTGTAGGCTGCACAACTGGTTATGCCACAGAAAAGCAAGGAAAGGGGAAACCACAGAATTACTAAGGCTGAAAAAAAATCTTAGCTCATTGAGTCCAACCACGAACCCAGCACTACCAAGCCTACCACTAAACCACGCTACCCTTTAGGCTTCCATATGTGGATGTGAGGTTGGTGTGGCACATGTAGGGCACAACTGCTTTAAATAAATAATTGTGGCTGCATCATAAATTAATGAGAAACCTCAGCATGCTGCAAAGATCCACAAAATCTTGGTTCTTGTCCTGATGCAAACAGCTCCAACCAGAACTGTATGTCCAGACTGGAGTCTGAAAACCCATCCTGGGGTCTCAGTATGCTGCTCATCCCTCTCTTTACTTAGGCCATCTATCTCCAGCTCCTCCCAGCTGTTTGTGCATCCAGCCAGGGCACTCCGGCAGGGCAGTGTAAGCATTTCCACAAACACTGGCCGTAGTGCACTTGCTGTCGGGACACACAGACAGTGCTGCTGTCTCAATAGGCTTCACAAGACAGCCATTCACACCAGCACAACCCCCCCAGCAGCCACCACCCACATCTTTTCCACAGCATCAAAATAAACTCATTCATTAGAACATTCAACAGGATTTTCCCTGCAGAGGAGGAAGATGCATGAAGGCTTCTTCTGAAAGCAGCATTATTTAGTGCTCAAGTTGCTATTTATTTGTTAGATGATGAGCAAGAAAAGGAGACATCGATGTACAACAGTTCTCTTGAGCAGCGTGTGAGTTTATTCAAAATGCAGACGACAGTGGAGCAAGGCCAAGAAGTGCTTCTCAAACCACAGTGACACAGAAACTCTTCTTCCAGTGGCTCCAGGACCCAGCAGATTTCCAAAAAGACTCCCTTGGTGGGTCACAAAAGCCTTGCAGTGCACAGACACTTCCCTCATCCACCCACACTGATGAATGACCCAAGGCCAACAAGACAACACAAACCATGGGAACAACTCCAGGAGTCCACAGACCAACAGCATTTTTGCTGGAATAAGGCAAACATCAAGCTTTTTTAAATGGCACCCTTCTAAAAGGAGAGAAAATAAAACGAGAAGAAAAAATATTTCAGCCACTACTAAAAAATAATGTGGATTATATTTACTATGCAGATCCAAAAAATGCTCTTCTGCTTTAGGAGTTGTGGGCAAGGACATGGCTTTTAATGCTGTGAGTTAGAGTAATGGGTGGATTTAGTGTCAAAGGACCATCTACTGTTGAAAGAAGTAACAACAGCATGGTGATTTTTATCCAAGAAAAGGTTTTAAAATGTAAACCAAAGGTTTACATGTTAGGCTCCTGTTAAAGTACAAGCCCTACAAAATATCTGGACATTTTGCTCTGATCACCATAGGTTGTGCTCAGAATTAAGAAATAATCTCACAGTTAAAAAAGATCCTATTGGAGGTTAGGATTTTTTTTTTTCTCTCAGGGAATTTAGTCCCATCTGTTGCCTATGAGATAATAACCACCAGTACTGAAGAGAGACTGAAGAAGTGGCCAAGGGGGGGTGAAGGGGTGCAGCTGGCTGCAGCCCCTTAGCTGGGGGTTTTTCTTTTGAGAAGGGCAGAGACACTTTGCCATTTTTTCTGGGGGTGAGGGGCTGGGCTCAGCTCTGAGCTCTCTTTCTCAGGATCAAAGGGGAACCATCAAGTTGCTGACCACTGCAGAGTCCAGCCTGTTGCTGTTTCCTCCTACCATGAGTGAGGTTTTTGCTGGTAAGAACTGGGATGTTATTAACACCCTACCTCACTGGAAAGGACCCTCACCATCTACTTGGGTGACTCAGGGGAAAACCCAGGACTCCAAGGCTCTTCCCCTTCCTGGGAGGTTTGCAGAAACCTGGCTGCTTCTGGCTTTTTTTGCTACACTTTAACCCAATGCTGCAGGTCCGTCCAACTCCCACAGTTGCTGCTAGGGGTGCGCCGTTTCCTGCCACCTTTGTCACCCCAGGTGTGCCCACCCCTGCCGTCTCGGCGGCCATGACTGTGTGGCCTCCGCGCTGGCGCCACAGCGCCCCCTGCAGGCGCGGGGGATCCGGGCAGGGCCGTGCCGGGCCGGAGCCAGCAGCGCCCCTGCCGGCCGTGCCCGGAGCTGCACCGGCGGAAGCGGCTTTGAGAGCAGGAGAGACTCTTGGGTTGTCTGTTGTTTGTTGTTGCCATTGTTGTTGTTGGCCTTCTTATACATGTACATACTAGTAAAGAACTGTTGTTCCTTTCACCATATCTTTGCCTGAAAGCCCCTTAAATTAAAAGTTACAATAATTTGGGGGGAAGGAGTAATTTTCCCACCTTCCTTGCAGACACTTATCTTTCAGACAAAGACACAAACCAACAGCCAAAATCAACCAGCAGTGACTCACTAAATGTTTACTAATCAAAATGAAGGAAAAAATATCCTTACCTTCTAGACATAAGTAAAAGGAGGTTTTGCAAGGTCATGCAGTAAAATCTTAACATTAAAATAAGACCTCAAAAACACACCATGGAGATCATTACAAGCAATCTGTGCATGCATCCCTCTCTGAGAACATGCTTTTTGTTGACTCACAGACATCAGAAGTCAAGGCACTGGCTCAGATAACTCATCTCTCCCCTCCATACATCGCAGGGCAGAAATCAAATATTTGGGACATTCATAACTCAAGATTCTTAAATTTCAAAATTAAATTTTCTTAATAAGCTACACATTATGCACTTCTTCTAAAGGGCTTATTTTTAGAAAGATTTAATAAACCTTAAATACATAAATACAACATTGTACATCAAGAAGTCATAAAGTTCAAATATGATAACCTTGAATTTAGTTCCCTGCACATGGTAATGAAGCTCCAGAGTATTGGAAATTGCTGCTGCTGCAGAGAAAAATAAATTGGACAGACACAGTGAGTGCTATCCCTTAGTACAAACGAACATAAACAAGATGCAAGAATGCAAAGCCAGCATGTGCGGCCAGCTATAATTTTCTGTGATTAGAGACTAAAATGAAATGTAAAACAACATCCCAGAGTGTCAAATTAGTGGAAAAAAGTCATGGACAACATAAAAAAAGAATTTTTGAAGGTCTTACAACCTCTTATAAAAATGATGAAAATGAAAACCAGACTCATCTTGGTATATTCAAATAGGTTTCCATCTTAGCTTCCTCTTGTACACACTCATGGATTTTGTAAGAGGAGGCTTGGTGGGCTTTTTGAGGTGCTGGCAGGGTCTCAAGCATCCCCTTGCTCCCCTTGGGACAAAGTGCTGGGGTGGCACAGAACCCATAGCCCTGCAGTGCCCTTGGCTGGGGCTGCCTCCCACACTTGCCCTCAGTAGCATCGAAAGAGAGAGAGATGATACATTACTGGGGTGTTTCAGGTGAGAAATACTGCAAGATGAGCCCTCACCCAAGAGCAATAAAGCAATATACTACCAAATAGAAAAAGATTTCCAGGAAAATAATTGGGGCTGGAGAGTGTTTCTTCATCCAAATTCAGATATCCTAGCAGATGTTCCCCCAGTGCTCTGGCTGAGGTCACCAGGAACAACACCACACTCATATGAGGTGACACAGCACCTGGCCTGCACATACAACTGAATGTTTTCCATCGAGAGCAAGCCATATCCAAGGCCAGAAGCACCTGATGAGCTCAGTAGAGGAGGCAGGCTGACCCATGGGAAATGCTCCTTTCCATGGGAAATGTTCCTTTCCAAAAGGAACACTGGAAACACAGGGGTTAGTGTAATCTCCTCAAACTGGGAGAGCATGCAGGCAGGTGGACATGTATGCATGCAAATCCTTATTCCATTGTTCCCTCTGCAATCACAAACATGCCCAGCAAGGTGGGATGCTGGTACCTTAACAATGCACAGCAGGGCATAAAGGGCTATGTGGGAAAAGTGCCTCTCCTGGGAAACAGAAGATCTATCACTGTGTGCCATCTCACTGTCATAATCAAAAATCCCCAGGCACCTTTTACCTCACTGGATGAGAAGCCTCATGGTAAAGAAGGCTACCAGGTTTGGAACACAAATCTTATATTCTGCTGTTGGGTGCTGCAGGAAGGCTGGGACACCAGCCTGGAAACATATCCTTATACTGAGCTTTCTCCTAGTCAGCTGCATGGCTTCCTGCCTCTAAGAAATAAGCAAGCTCTATCCTGAAAATAAGCAGGATTTGTCTTCCCCAGGAGGCTGTGAACAACTGCTTGGTCTAATGAACATTTTGACATCCTTAATTTCTAGCCAAAATGTGTTTCTGGGCAGCTCATCCTCACAGTAATACACTGCCCATAAGCATTCAGCTTCAGGTCTAAAGCCTTGCTAGCAGATGAAGATGCATCTGCTTCCCTGCAGATAAACAGCTCTGCTGAGGAGGCTCCACACATTAATCCTTCTAAAGTCAGTTGCAATTTAAGGTCATTAAACAAATTTAAAATTAACGAACTCCTTGCAGAAAGCTGGTGTAGTGGGTTCCTATGGACTGTCACATGTATCAGCACATCTGTGCATCAGGCTACTTCCCAATACGGTTCTTCATTATCCAAAGATCTAGAAAAAGCAGTCACTGAGCTCAGGAGTCAGAGACAAGGGGAAGCAGTATGAAAAGATGTTCTCTCTCCTTCCTCCCTTCCATCCCATGCACTCCCTCTGTAGGACAAGTGGTAGAGTATCAAAGCAGCAGGACCTTATGGCACTGATTTCTGACATTTCAGACACTTTGAAAGTATCTGCCACTAAGACCTTGGTGAAGAGTCTAAGTGGAAGCTGCAAGTACAGAGATCAAAACCCATTGATTAGCACAGTAAAACCAAACAAAGCCATGGAGACCACTTGTTTCATTTCACAGAGGAAGATCCAGCATTAGGCTAAAATCTGTTCCTGGGCAGCAGATAGCTGGGGTGGTGGGTCCCAAGGCAGAGGAGGGGTGTCCCTCTGCCTTGCTTCAGATGGGCAGCTGATGTCTCAAGATCTCAAATGGAAGAAGCAGCACAAAACACAAGACTTCACCAACAAGGGTAGCTAGGAGGCAGGAAAGCACAGTATCAGGAGACAAATACAGTTTTTCACAGAAACATTTCTCACTTTTGCCACATTCTGAAAAGAGGCTCCATGTCCAGCAACCTGTGCACCTGTCCTGTATTCATGGCCATCCCAACAACAGCTTGTCCTCCCATGCTCAGTTCCTAAGGACCCCCAAGAGCCTTTTGCATGTGCTCACATATAATCAGTCCCAGTAACATCCTTTCTAGCCCATAGTTCTTCATGAAGCAAGGACAGACTAACTGCATGTGAAACTGCTCCTCATTTACACTGGATGAACTGGTATCAGCGTGGAGACTTCAGAGTATGTGGAGCTAGAAAAAGAAAGGTGCATCTTTATTCATCCCTTTCATCTTTGTTTCAGGAGCCCAAGGGTCTTGACAGGTAACTTTTGTTAGTTTATTACCTTGAGAGGGCAAGAATTATGCAGTACAGAAATGTGTTCAGAACTGAGATCACATAGAAAGCACAGCCTTAAAAGCAGAAGTAACCTCCAGCAGAAAATCACAGAAGATAGGGCTGAATGATCCTGTGAGATCACCTGACTCGCCACGCTGCCAGTCCATAACTCATGGGCAGTGCTTAGCCTTTCCCATCCAAGAGCACCTCCAAATTGCTATCACTTGCAGCTTTAGCTGACAGTCTCTCATTGTCTCTTAACCTTTCATCTGGCAGCAGTATCAGTCATTACAGATTTTTCTTATAAGACATTCACCTCCAGTACACCTGAAGGGGAAACAAAGTGGGAGGTTATAAATGCCTGGCTCTGTCATCAACCTCTACATCAATGTAGTTCAAGCTACAATGAGTCTCTAAACCTATTTTACTGCTGGCACAAGACTTTGGTATGAGTTTTTCCAGGACAGAACTACTGAAACTCCAGCCAGAAAGCACTGTGCAAGACCCCTGCACCACATGCTTGAACCAAGCACTCAGTAAATGCTTTTTTGGGAGGGATGCCTGGGGACAGACCAAGCTTTAAAGACACCCTACCCCAACTACAAATCATCACTGAAATACCACAAATGCCTGTCTCATTATCCCTGGGTTTGCCCAGGAGGCTGCACATCACTGAAGGCACAGCTTGCCTCTCTCAAGGAAGAATTCTAGGAAGAGCATGGCTGAGTTCAGTAGCAAAACGGTAAAGCTTCTTTAAAACATAAAGACTGTGAAACCTGTGTAGGCCAAAGATACCTCTTGCCCAGAATCCTAAGGTGATTTTGTTCAGTCTTTGAGCTCATATAAATTTGGAGTACAGTGAAGAGGAATCATGAAGATCCACCTCCCACAGGTTGTTTGAAGTTGAAGCTTGCCGGCCCTTGCACAGTGAGACAGCAGCCAGTGATCCCGTCTGGTCCCTCCAAGCCATACATGGTTTTGCAGGTTTTGATCATATTCACATTCCCCACCATCAGTTTTCCAGGCAGCATGAGCTCTCCTTTGTGTGCAACTCAGCCCTGCTGCTGGCGGTCCAGCTGTCACAGCTGCTTCCCATGGGGTGTCACCTGTGCAGAGAGAGACTATTGTGGTTCTGGGAGGGACGGAACTTTCAGAAGTCAAAAGAAGTCTTCTTAACTGAGAGAGGCTTAAGGTAACAATGGTAAGATGCAAAAAAAGAATAATTAACCAGTGATCAAATCTATTCATCTTCTCTTACCTCACTTGCATAATTGAAGCCCAAAGACATGACTGTTTGAGACACTCAGCAGCCCCCTCTGGGAGGGGGAAACCAGCAGAGTTGTAACCTGTCCTTCAGGCTGTTTACTACATCAAAAACAAGTTTTGCTCCCCTCAGACATAAAACTCATAGATTGCTTCCCACAGATGCTGCAGCACAAAATCTGAGTCCTTACAAAAGGAAGGATGGTGGGACAGACAAGAACCCTCCCATGCTGTAGCCTGGATTGGGCAGAAGTGCAGCAGGTCTTGCTTCCCACGGGCTTGCTGGGGTCTCAGCTTGACCTGCAGCCAGCCTGCAGAGGGAATCACCACAAAATTTCCCCAGGTAAAAAGGCAACAGGCCTCAAAGATTTTACAAGAAAGAAATAATGCCAGAAACATTGCTCCGATCCAGTGTTTTCCATGGAAAACAGAAGACTATTTTTTGCTTAGATAGAAGATAATAAGTAAATACAGAGTGGTGGGGACAAAGGTTTTAAATAGGAATTTCCACTAATGACGTGGTCTTTATAATTTCCATTTTCCCACCTCTGTAGAAACACTGTCCCAGAGCTTTCTCCTGGGAAGCATCACATGGTGGTGCTTGCAGAGCACCTGGCAGGATGAAAAATCAGATCCCAGTCAAGCTCCCAACACATTACTTTTTACAAATACAAACTTTATTTGAAACTATAAACATCCCCAACTTGGAATTTTGCTTAAAATATAAAATTTTTGAAAGACTTCCTCCAGACAATATTTTGCTCATAGATTTCCCCTCCAACAATCTGTATGTCTTCTTAGTGATTATTCTTTCCTTCTTCCTTACAATAGAAAGTATTCCTCAACCCCCAGGAAATCTGTCTACACAGACAGGCAAAAAGAAAGGAAAATGCTTCATGAGCAAAAAAAAGCAGAGCTCTACAAAAACATTTTATATTCGCTCAATAAAGAAGAATTTAAGTATTAACAAGCTACAAATGTTAGAAAACTAATTTCACATACTTTTCTTTCCTCTGAATTAGCTGTTATTCTTTAAAATATAAAAAAGTAGCATTTTGCAATGTAAATAACTTCCACTTCTGTGCCATGCAGCCTCAACAAGCTACACTCAAAATTCACACATTAAAAAAAAATCTATGCTTTGCCATGAGCCTGAGTGTACACCCGCCTCCTTTCGAGCCCAGTTCCTAGTAATTCCGTGAGATTTTTGAAATTACATTCTGAGCACAAAAATCCAGCAGCTTACTCCTGTCAGAAGGGCAACACGGGAATTGATGTGCGTGCACCAACTTTCCGAATCAATTGGGGTCCGACGGCACACGGAGCAGCGCGATGTGCAAGGAGCGGGGTGTGTGACCAATTAGCATTTCCCTGCTCCTCAGGCACGGAGAGATGTGACTGTGCTTCCCTGCCATCCACATGGCACACTGAACCCAGGGCTCCCTTAATGAAGCATAATGCCAGGCAGGGGCATGGATTGGGGGGGATTTTGACAGGAAAATGGGAAAGGAACCCAAAATATTGTGGTATTTCAGTTTTACTTTCAACACGATCTATACAAAATGTATGCCTAGTGGCCCTAATTGCTTGTTATCGTCATACATGAAGGAACTCTACATGAAAGAGCTACACTCATGAAAAATAGGTTTATGGTAAGGTATAATCCCATCCTGAGCTACCTAGAAGAGGACAGGCAGCAGTGTCTCCTTCTGCAGTGAGTATCTTGGGATCTACTCTCCTCTTACAGAGCAAAGTGCTTCAGGCAGGCCAGAAATGAACACTGATAGTATTTAAACAGAGGAAATATTTTCATGCTGGTACATCCCACCTCTTCAGTCAAATAGGTGTGGAACTTTTTTTCCATCAAAGCCTTGCATATTGAGCAAAATGTCCACTTCTTTACAAAACAATAGCCAAAAACCATCCTAGCACAGTGGGTACTCCACACTAATCATCCTCAAATAATTTTCACTCATATCTCCTTCAACTTTTAAGATGCTCCCTTGCCATAGACACATTCAGTAACAGCACTGTACATTGCCAGTGAAAAATCAGAGTTGACATCTACATTTTAAGTTTAACAGAAAATGCAATTTACAACTTCCATACTTCCAGATGAAAGCAATCTAGTTATCTTTTATGAAAGCAATTATTTAAGCTATCAGAAATAAAACAAAGCAGCAACATATTTGACAAGCTACATGCCCCAAATAGATGAAAAAAAGCAGGTAATAACCTGTTTTCTACCAGCCTACTTGAAACAGGAGCAAGAGGAAAGGGAGGGAGAAATACCCCCACCTTTTCAGGCATAAATTAAATTGACACATTCAGTATCATCTGCATTAGGAGTACACTTTAACTGACAAACAACTCAAGCTACAAGAGAGCCCTTCCCACTTCCCCAGTGTTCAGAAAGGTGCATTAATATCAGACCGCAACCAAACACCACGATCTTCCATATCCAGTAGCTTAGCAACTGCTTTTATTTCTTACTGCTTTTCTGAGAAAGAGGGACAAGAGGGGGCTGAAGCAGCATGGAGGAAGCAAATGTCATGTTTGGTTTCTTTCTGAGTGGCTGATGAGAGGGAATAAGGACACACAGTCGTTACAGACGGGAAAGACGCAGCGCTCATGGAGGGATTCGGCAGCCAGCAAGTGCAATCCCATCCCAGCAGCTTTGCTGTTTCCTCATCCTCGAAGGCATGGAGAAATCTCACCATGTCTAGAGCACAAAGTAGAGCAAATGCATTATTTATTACCAGAAGCTTGGGAGGAAAAAAAAATAGAAAAGATGCTCAGAGACTCCTTCCTCCCTGTAGCTCTCCAGTTCTTTGGCCACATCAAAATTCTTCCTGCTTAATCTCTGCTGCCTGATTGAGTGGGGAAGAAAAGCCTGACTAACAAAAGCCAGAGTGTGCCCAGGCCCAGCAAGGCTTTGCCTCCAGCACAGCAGCCCACAACCACCCTGTCTCACTTCCAAAGATATACATATTATTACCAGAATACTTCACCTGAACAGCCTTAATAAAATACGAGGGGATATTAACTAAGCTGTAAAAATCTATAAAAATTCTGCTTTACAAGAGATATTTACCTATGAATCAGCAGTTGAGTTAATTCATTATTCAGTAGGCTTGTTATTTACAGTGTATTACAGCTTTGTAAATTATTTATATGTGCTTGTCTCTGTCTGTACATGGTTTTCCCTTAGGAGACAAGAAATGTTTATTATCTCCCACACAGGGAGGTTGTTTCAGTCAGAGGTAGGATATTAAAGCATCTGAGGCTTCACTTGGGCTTTCTTCTAACCTGCATTCTTTGTGCTGTTGTGTACGGGATGCAAACACACCGAGCACGGAGATCCCAGGGAAATCCACCCCAGCATCTGAGAGGTTTCAGCTCAAACCCAGCCTTTCTGCACCGTGTAAGCGAGGATCCATTCAGACAGCAGCTACCCCAGGGCCACAGCCAGCTCCAGGAGGAAAAGACTTTAAATTTCATTTTGTGTCAAAGTGCAAATACCCACCATCAAACTGGACTCCTTCCCCAAAAAGAGCACTTTTTATCTGCTAATGGTAGATTACATTTCAAAATCTGTTACCTAATTGGCAAGCATGTGAATTTTACGTAGCAGATGCCAAGAAAACCATTGGAGGAGCCCGATCTCCATCCTTCCAGATAGCTACTGAAAAGATAAGCTACGAGGAAAAAGATCTTTTACTCAAAGTGTGATGAAGCACTGGAGCGGGTTGCCAAGAGAAGTTATGGCTGCCCCATCCCTCAAAGTGTTCACGGCTAGGTTGGGTGGGGCAATGAGCAACCCAGCCAGTAGAAGGTGTCCCTGCCCAGGGCAGGATGTTGGAATGAGATGATCTTTAGGGTCCTTTCATTCTCTGGTTCTACAAAAAGTCATTGAACACAGGAGCTCTGCAGCACTGCTGCCCAGGGCCATCAGCTCTGGGCACCCAGCATGAACCTGGGAACATTAAAAGCTCTCTTAGACCTGAAAAATATCAACAGGATCTCAGTGGATCCTTTCATGCATCCCAAAATCAGTCAGCCACCCAGCTCCCATAGATACCAGCTGCAGAGGAGACTTGCCAGTCCACATGTAGGTCTAACAAACAGGGCTTGGCGCCTACATCCCTTGAAAAGTATTCTAGTGATTGCTCTGATCCCACCATTCCTTTCTTTAATAAATCATGAAAAAATAATGATTAAACGTGGGGGTTTTTAATGAATCTAGCAAATTTAAGACTTCTCATAAAAAAAACCAAAAAAACAAAAAA
>VXBR01011488.1:611766-634555 GCA_013400215.1 Cisticola juncidis | reverse complement strand
AAAAAAAAAAAAAAAAAAAAAACCAAAAAAAAAAACCAAAAAATCCCCAAACAAACAAACAAACAAAAACCCAAAAACAAACAAACAAACAAAAAAAACTAAACCCATATTCCTGTATTAATGAAATTCCAACCCCTTTACAAATGCAGCTTGGTGCCCATCCCAGATAAACAGTTCATAGTAAACATGAGCCATGGCATTTGTCATTCCTAACATAAAAATACGTGTAGATGGACATGTGCTAAGCCACATACTAGCTCTAAGTGTGCTTGACTGTTTAGCAAGTGTAACAGCAAACTTTGAGCAGGAATGCTAAGAACTGTAAACAGCACGTTTTAGTGTTCCTATCCATTGATAAATGGGAATTACATTAAAATACCAATTTAACCTAGAAGCTGGAAAAATATTGACACCAAATATTTCTCTTGCTGGCTTGAGTAGTGATGAAAGACCTCAAAAGTGGAGTGAATGATGTGAATGAGCTTCAGTGCAAATAAAGGTACCAGGAATGTACCACTGAGGTAGAAAACATCCAGGGAGGAGCAGCCAAAAAGCCTGACAGGGCAGAGCAAAGGGCCAGACCGATATAATCACCCCTTGGGGCATCTTTAATGTTGGAGGCAATCAAAGATTGAATTTGCTCAAATTGCAGGCAGACAAGGACATGACAGCTCTGGAGAGGCAGAGGAGCCCTTTTTCTGTGCAGACCTGGGGCAGGCTGTGACCAGCTTGCACTGAGCTGGCACACGCCATGGCAGCTTTGCAAGATCTCACACCACCCCTGCCTGCAAAGCGCAGACACAAAGTGTGTTTAACTTGATTAAATATTAACAACGTTCCTATGTAAAGTCAGCATTAAATCACTAATCGCATTAGCAATTTTTTAAATACTATTGGCAACGTCTGGCCCAATTTATGTCAAGCCGCTCCAACAATGAACTACAGTCTTTTCATTACTAAAATTACAAAATTTCTGACCTCAAAGAAGTCTGTCACACAGCTACTGTTTCTTTTTCCTAATCTACTGATCATGAAAACTTAATGAACTGCTTATAGGTAACTTTCTCCCTTTTGAATTAAGTGAATGGATTTCCTTCCTGTATCAGAAACCACAGCAGCCCTGAGACGGCCCATTTTTCACTCTCACAGTCAGAGTTCCTATCTTTAGGTCTTAAAGAACATTGTTTTGCTGTCTCGTAATCTTTTCCTTATTAAATACTCAAAATACAATTTATTTATTCTTACACATTTTGATGATGTTATGGTTTCTCCATTCATAGCTGACTTTCGAAGATAACAAAGATTTTTATTGACAGAAATTTGCTTTTCCCTCAATTGCCTGAAAAGTGAATTCACTAGAAATACTTCCAGTGGCTAAAAGCCTGCACTTTGAGAAACAAATTTTCCAGTGGGTCTTCCACATGAAAGTAACATCACTGCAAGACCAAGACCAGAATCTGAAGCAACAATTTGTGTTGGGAATCTGCATGGCTGTTTTTTTTCTAACACGAAAGTATTCGCAAACCACACCACAAATATATTTTGTAAAACTCTTTCACTACCAGATGAAGATTTCAAATACTTCTATTCATTATTTGTTACTAGAAATGAGATTTCAGAGAGAAAACTTTTCAAAAATAGGTTTAAAAATAGGTGACAAAGTTTTACAGAAACCAAGTCACCAAACTGGATTAAAGAAGGTGACTCGTGCATGCAGGGGCTCAGCAGATCCACCCTATAAGAAGGACCGAGACTAGTCCCAGACTTTTCAAACAACTTTATTCTCTCACAATTGAAAAACTAACTGGATTTAGACAAAGTGGGAAGCTTAGTAGAGTCTTCTCTTATGAAAGAACAGTGACATCTACTAACCCTCAGATTTTCAGAAGCATGGTACAGACAGGCCATCAGACCAAAGTTTTCACATTCTAACCTTGCTCATTAGAAGCACAGTCCTAACGCAAAGGAAAATACTTCTTGTTTCCATCTGATACACTTTAGATAATTATATTTCAGTACAGCTATGCAAATGCTATTTTTGTGCACAGTAATTGAATTCCAGTTTCTTTTCAAAGAGAGTTTGAGACAAAATCACAGGGAAAACAACGGTAATTAGTATATCAAGAATGCTACAAATCCTAACACACACATATCAATCTATACAACTTATTAAATATGTATGCATGGACACTGGATGTTTTTCCTGGATAAGAAAGAGAGAAAACCAAATCCAGTGTAACACAGCCTCTCTTCCTCAGGATATTTTATGGCTACCAGCCCACGAGAATCACTTAAATAAATACAAATGCAAACCCAAGATTCAAGTCAATTATTTAAATGAAGGCTGTTGCCTTCATTTGTTGTGACTAAATCCAGTGGTTTAAACACATCAAGCCCAAGTCTGAAGTCTTACACAAGCCTGCCCATCACTAGACTATTGGTGCTGTGTTTAGCTTGCCTTATCATTTTTAAGCAAAAGGGGTGAAATCCTGTCTGTGGAGGAATCCAGGGGATTTTAACCATCCTTTCATATGCCCATTGCTCAAGGATTGTCTGGGAAGCTGCCAACCCAGTTTCAAGTCATGCACATCTCCCAGCCAGTCCCTGGCAGCAAACTCCTCATCCCTGCCATTAGGGAGGATAATTGAGTCCTGTGGCAAGGAGATGGTTAGCTAAAGTCACAGCTGGCCAGAGCCAGGACAAAATCACACACATAGAGATGATGGCAAGGGGAAGGTGCCCACAACTCGCCATGGATGCGCTTGCAAGGATTTCTGCGGATACAGAACTGAGTGCAGCCCTCATGACTACCGAGGCAGAAGCAACCACAGGCACCAAGTAATACAGCCCCCCCTGACATCACTGCATGCCTGCTCACAGTCCATAAACTCAGAAGCTCAGAGCCAGGCATGACAGCAGAGGACATTCCCTGTAACTGCCTTGCTGCTTGTTAACAACACTCTTTAAACTAAAGATGGAACCAAAATTGTGCTTTTCTCTCTGCCTTCCCTCCCTACACCTACCCTCCGCAACATGTAACACATCCCTCATTGCAGCTCCCTGCCTAGGAGCTGTTTCAGCATTTAAACTCTGGATGGGCTCTAACAGGAATCGTTCAACTGTCCTCAGAGAAAACCTGGTTTCCCAGCTGTGTGTATCGACTCGGTATCTGCAGTGCAGAAGACTCCGTAAACAAACACAGAACGGTGCCAGCTCTTCCCCCTGCAATCTGGTCCCTATTAATTTAGAATTATTTGAAAACTCCGATGAAATATTGAATTAAAATGTAATTGCAGGGGTTGGAAAAGGTTGTGGCACTAAAGCTCTTATGAAGCTGCTTCATCTACATGACATTTTGGCAGCATTTACTGCCAGCTATGCAATTTAAGCATGGAAGCTTAATAGCCCAAAGGGAGAAAGATCCCAAAGCTGCACATTTTGGAGCATCACCCCACACTGTAAGACAACCATCCAGAGGCAGGATATCTCAACATACCAATCCTAAAACTCCCCTGCAGTGAAAGAAGAGTTCAAATAAAGGAAGAGACATTCCAACAACAGCAAAAAAAAAAAAAAAGTAAAACCAGAAAAATAGCTCTTCGTTGGCTTTCATGTGCCATCTAAGACTCAAAACATGCAATGTTCTTGCTTCAACCCTGTGGGCACATTTTGGCGAGCACTTTCCTCAGCATTATGGTGTGGCATAGCTACACTCTCTCTTCCAGCTCAGTTATTTTTATTCCAGATCAACTTCCCAGCCTCGTTCATCATAGAGCCCTGATGAGGAAAGCAGCAGAGCAGAGGCAGCTTCAGCTGATGGAGAGAAATGCTCTTTAAGCCATGGTCTGGAACAGTGTAGGCAGACACTGAGTTAGATCCATGTTCTGCTGCTCCTGTTTCATATTCATTATCATCCAGCAGCAGCCACCAACGCACTCGCCCGCTCTTCTGCAGCTCAGCCACGCACGGACACCCTGCTCCTTCCCCAGCACGAGGCACGTGGCCTCTCTCCTTGCTGGGCTGTGCCTCAACCCCCTCGGAGCCCATGAGGGAGCAGGACTGCAGGAATAACCCCACACCACCATCATACAACCCTCTTCCTACAGCTCACGGCAGCCATGCCTTTCTAGTTGGACGATGGCATTCAAGGTGAGTACTCCGCTTCATCTAAGTCACATCCAGCATGTGCTGCAGCAAGAGTTAGCAACAGGACAGCAAATACACCAGGTATTACATACAGCTCCACTTTGGGATGGCAGAGCAACTCTGACCTCCACAGTATCCATCTGGCTGTTTCCTATCCACACAGACAACAGCTCACACAGGAGCCCGAGAGCTTTCGCACGCCCACCATCAGCTGTATGTATAAATAGAGACTCGTCTGCTCCACAGACACTGCGTCCTGCAGCCCAAAGTAACTCAATATCCTCCCACCATGCCACCAGCCTCTCCCTCAGATGTCCATATAAAGATGCTTTTGCAGGCATCTTTGAAAAAAATCCCACATCTCCAGCAGAGCAGAAGCAAGTTGTAAGTCAGCAGATCCCACACAAGCCTCACGTTTCAACCAGGATGCTCTGCCCACAGCTCCCTCCTGCATCTACACTGCTAAACTGGGACACGTGGAACCAGTCAGACTCCTGTGGCACTTCGCCACATCCCTAAATAAATCCCTATCACCAACCAGCATCTCACTGGAAGGCAGTGGGGTACCACTGGGACACACAGTCCTGTCAAGGTGAGGGGTTGAAGATGCATTGTCGCAGGCTTGTGCTGTCCCCAACTGCTTCCCTGTGTGCCCATCAAGAGCTGACCCAAAGATGGCACTGACTCAGGCTTCCTGGCTGCAGGGACAAGTCCCCACATGCTGTTACCCCACCACACTCAAGAGGGGTTGGCCAGAACTTGTCATCTATGCACGTTTACCAGAAACACCGCGGCTGTTATTTTATCCAGCCACAAGGAATACAGAGACAATTGCCACAGACATGGCGAACACACCACTTGTCCAGCTAAAAGTACTAAATCCTGTCTCCCTTCAGGAAAAAGCAGATCCAGAATACAAATTAACCAAAGTCTACTAAGGCTCTAAAAAACAAGAGCTCCCCTCTTAGCCCCTAGCTCTCCACCAGCTCTGGAAGGATGTAGGAGTCTTCACAGAGATGGATCTTTATTTATAGACACAGATTAGCATACAGGACTCCACTGTACAATATGTCCCCATGAGACAGAGTGAGAGGCGACACCAGCCACAGACAGTTATTGATTACGAGTCAAAATGAAGAATGGTCTGTTTTGAACTGAACAATTTTATTACAGTCTTTGCTACCATGACACAGTGGCTCTGAAGACTGGCTTCAGCAAGCAAATCTCCAGGCAATCTGTCAAAGGCAATGCCGGCATATTATTCCACAGGGTTACTCAAGTGACCTTAAAACAACTGTATGGACCTCTGATATTTGTGCAGGTCAAAGACTGTCTTCATACATTCTGAAGACATATAGCAGATATACAGCATTTTGTCAAAAGAGGATCTTTCTTTTTCTTACTAAAGTCTTTTAGCTCATTTATTCACCAAGAACATGAAAAGTTGAGAAGTACCAAGGCACCATGAAACTTACTTAAACATTTGTGCTTTCTATCCCCACAAAGAAGCTACTTCATGGCAATCACCTTACAGAGCCCAATATCCTCTCACTCTCCAAAGCTGGGTATTTCACTTGGCTGGAGACTAATTCCAGTTTCATTAGATGAGTATCAGCTTCCAGAGTTAAACTGAATCTACCACATGACATGGAAACTAAACCTAGTGAAACAACTCCCATATATTACCACTTTTAAAAACAGGCTCTTGCACAGCATTAGCATGACAGCAGCTCAGCTTCAGCTCTTCATTCTCAATTGAGGGCATTTATTTAATGTCTGTCTCAGTTGCTTGGGTCAGTCTGTATTCACCCAAAATAACAGATTTCTGCACAAGACAAAGTAGTGGTTTTCTCCTAACCTGTCAGCCTACCCTGGACATATCTATATCCAGGTAGGCAAGAAAGCCAACAAGCCTGCTCACCAAGAGCTCTTCCCACCTGTCAATACATGCTTACAACACCATGATGGATATCAAATAATCAACTTGCACACCAGTGTGCAGCTAAGCAGATGCTTCTTGCCTTTCTAACAAAATAGCTAACAAAACCAATTTCTTTCTGGATCTGATAGCAAACAACAGTGAGTACTCCAAATATGCAACTTTCTACGTAACACACCCACTGTATTGTCATAATACTTCCATAGAAAAATAATCACTTTCAGCAGAAGAATAACCACATTCATTGAAAGTCTTGCATTTCAGGCCGAATCCCAAGGTCTAACCTATGCAGGTGAGGGAACGCACACATGCAAAGACTGGGATCTGTCCCATAGCTGAGATCATACAAGTGCATCCTCACTTGTGTGTTAAGTAACATCCCAGTGACATTGCCCATGGCAGAGAGGGGAGCAACCTTCATCCTCCCAAGGAACTGACAGAGAGGGTACAAGCATAACTTATTCCCAAAAGGGAAATTTGGGCAAATAATCTGTCCTGCAAATGCACTCACATATGTGCCCCTTTCTGGCTACAATTACCTGGCATTTGGTATTTTGAGAAAAGCAGGACTGCAATTAGAGCTCAGAGTCTGGAAAGACTGTTGGATGAACTCTGCAGAAAGGACCTACTGGGATGCATGGATTTCTCATTTAACCAGCACATAAAATAATAATCCATCAGCCATCAGAAATACGCTGTTGTTTTGTTTCTGTCGTTCTCAACTAGTACATTCTCCTGCTTCAGCTACCCGCCATATTCGGGAAAGCAGATGGCATCATTCAAACAAAATTAAAATAGATAAGAGCATGCTAACTTTTTATGCCTTACGACGATCATCTTTATGATTTTGATTCAAAAGTGCAAAAACTATACCAGATCCAAGGTAGTATAAAGTGCGGCATGGGAAAAGAATGAATAAACATCCTTCCACTCCTACAGCAAATGCAGATTCCACAAAGGCTTTGCAAACCTATAGTTTTAACATTAATGTGACTGAGGTTGGCCACAGTTCGGGAAAAGTGAATTGAGGGCATGTGCATTTATGTACAATTATGTGCACACAGCAGGGAAGTGTGCAACACAAACATACACTGGGCTCCATCGCAAAATCCTAGGACCAAGCTGCCTTGCAAAAGTCACAGACACTTAGGGGTGAGTGAATATTAAAAGCACATTAAAAAAAAATCAGTTGGAACTGTTTTACCAACACAGCAGTCAGCACTGTAGGAAGTGGATAGAAGGACAGACTGTGGCACTTTCACCCCTTCAATATCCTGAAAAACAGAAGAGAGGTAAGGGTAGGTAGGGGAGGAAAGTTTCAAGGGAGAAACCTCTCCAGTTCAGACAAGAAGCCCATCCTTTTCCAAACTTGCCCTTTATGTAACACCAGTGTCATCAGAGGTGAATTTTCATGGCTGTGTGCATCTGGTGCTTGAACTGCAGATATCCGCCCCACACCAGGACCCACAACAAGGGATGTTTATGGCCCTGGAATCCCACTCCATGCCTCATCCAATGGGCACCTGCAGCCTGTGGAAAGGCTCTGTCTGTGTTTGTTTTTCCAGTAACAGGGAAGTGGAGAAAGGAAAAGATTCAAAGTCATTTGAAAGGCACATCTGAGAATGCAGCTTTGTGCAGAGATGTTGCGATATATGGAAAGCAGTCGAACTCATTTTTGAAAGCATTTTTCTTCCTCCTAAAGGCTCTGCTGCCATCCTGGTAAAGTGTACCCTTGTCAGTCAGTGGCTAACCTTGTCAAGGAGAAGAAAATGCTGGGATGTGACAGGTTTGACAACCTGTCGGATGCCTGGTGCTCCGCTCTCCTCCTGATCTGATCACTATCGAACGTTAAACCATTGTTCCTCCACACAGGAGCGCAACTTGATGCTTGCAAGCCTCAGCCAAGAAAGATAGCGAGGCTGGTGAGCTGCCAAGATCCTTGCTTTGTCCCTTCCTTGCATGTTCTAGACTTCACTTTTATGATCTGATTGTTGAATGTGTCACAATGGGAGCAGTCCCCACAGGAGCTCCAAAACAGGGACACTGAAATTGCCATTGGTTTTCAGGAAACTGAGAACTAGAGGTGGATGATACCTGTAACACATGAAAGGAAAGATCTGGGTGACAACTGCCTGGTTGCAAACCAAATCCAACACTTAAGAGAAATCCTAGACAGACCAGAATCACCCCCATCCCCTCAGAAAAGCAAAACAGCCCTGCTCCCATGAGACATGTACTGAGAACTCTGTCACAGTGCATATCACTCAGCCTTTAGACACCCACTGAATGAGATCATCTAAACATAAGGACTCTCTTTCTCTGTGTTCAGGAGGGGATAAAATATTTTAATTAATCTCTTCCCTCCACACACAAAACCTCTGCTCTTCCGGAGCAGCTTTCAGGATTCACGAGCAAAAGCAGCAGCACTGACTGTAAAACCCTGCTCTTTATGCTCTTTAATTCCACTGACACTGCAAGAGTCAAAGGCTGAACAGTCAGGAGTAAAAAGCATTCTGCAATCAGGAGCTTAGCTACAGCAAGTGAAGTTGGAGCTCTAGTGTATATCTGAAGAGGCCATTTAGCCAACAGATGCCAAGGACAGATTACAAGTAGCACTTAAATTGTTCTTTCATAAAGTTCATATTTAACTTATGGCAAGATGGTCTGTTACCTTCCCAGTTCCCAGTGGGCTTAAGTCAGAACGTGCATCTGGTTAATTTGTTTCATGGAGTCCTTCTCAGCAACAAAAACAAGATGCATGCTGCAAAGCCCAGCTGCTTCAATGCAGTGTGGCTGTCTAACAGCTGACTTCAGCAAAAGGCAACCTGGGGTCTTCCTCATGTCTCTGGAGGCTTGTTAATGCTTCACAAAGTTCTCTGTTAAAATGCAAAGCAGGCTGGGGAGCAACATCCCCCAAAAAAAGAGTCCTCAAATTGTACCATGCTAGGAGGAGCTACGACTGGACTTCCAAAGCACTCTGAAGTGTGGTCTTGCCCAAGTCATCCTAACAAATCTGAAGTGGGGCAGCAGGTCCACCACTGCTCAGTAGTACTGTTGCTGCCCCAAGACAGTGGATGGGCACACAGCTGCAGCATTGCTGGGGCCAAAATGAATGGGCTGTTCCCGCTCTCAGCTGCTGGCAGGTAAAGAAAGGGAAACGTGCTGGGCTTGGAAGCACGGAGACCTGCTGGGTGGGGCAGTGGTGCTGCTGTGAGACAGCACAGGGCAGCCAGGCTGGCTCTGTAGGGAGCTGTCGTTGTTTAGATAAGACCAAACACACTAACTCAAAGGACCAGACAAGCTTTATGGAATACACAAACCCTTTTCACGTCTTTGTAGCTTGTTTGCCTGAAGACTTGTGGATTTCACCTCCCCCCGCTCCCCAACAGAATTGCTGTTTGAATACTTCAGATTCAGCAGCTCAGAACACTGCCAATACAAAGGATGGGTGAAGTTGGCCTTTCCTGCTCCACTCTGCAGCCTCCTGACCTCTACTCCCCACTGCAAACAGGTGCAGAGATCCCACACCATACATTCATCCAACCACAACTCTTTGCTGCTCTGAACAGAGTGAAAACCAAGCTTGTGCAAAGTTAAAACACGGGTAATAATACAGGGAAGAAATACAACAGTGAGAATATTTTTCTCTTTAATAAATAAAGTTCCACATCTCACATCACTTACAGATTTCCAGGGCTGCTCCCTTGCTGCAGGCAGCTCACTGCTCACTTGGCTTTAAGGATCCTCCCTCTCTCTTTATGCACCAAATTTGTTTCCTTTTTTAAACAAATAAAAACTAAGGCTTTTTAAGACTGATTTCCCTTTTCAAGGCAGTGAGGAAATAGATTCCTTTTAGCATGCTTCATGCTTGAAAAGGTTACTGTGGCCTTTCAAAATACCACATGCTGTGCATTCTGTACAGCATTAATGACTTGGAGGATGCTCTGATACTTTCTAGTACATCTTAACCTTTTAAAATTGGGCCTTCATTGTCTTACCTTAATAAGCAGTTTGTTCACCTTATGTCACTTATGTCTCACAAAGGCCACCCCGGCTGGAAATATACATTAGATGTAAAACCACTTGTCTTGAGTGCATAGTTTAGCGCATATGGCAGCAAAGCAACAGCTTCCAATAGAATATGCTTATTCTCTCCTCCCATTATTTCTCTCCACTGTGACTAAAGCTACCCAATAATCCCAGAGGAGCAGTTCCTTGGCTCTTCACAGTACTTCTTTTAAACACAGGGCAGAAGGGCACCAAGAAAGGTGTAAGATTTTATTCACTGCACAGAAGTTGATGGGCCAGCGCAAGCACAACGGCTCTTGGGGAAAGGGAGGGCAGGAATCGATAAGAAATCAACAGCGATTAAAGCTGTTTGACATTTTTTTACATTAATCACATTTCCATGCTCTTGTGAATGTAAAGTGCAAAATCTATAGTCATAAAAGTGTAATTGGGAATACCCTGACTGCACTGAGATGTGGGAGAGAAAATCTTAAAAAAATTATTAAGTATCTAATTTTAAGTGATCCATACAGTAGCACTTTATTGTGCAAAGAAAACCTGGGAAGCAACCAGAGCACCCAGACATCCTCCCTGCCTGCTGCAAGCCCTGCCACTTTAGGCAACACTGCCTTTGTCCAATCCACCAACTCTACCATTAACAACCTGAGGAGGAACAAAAGAAATCATTAAAACACACACCTAGAAGCTAAGATACAGCCACAACAAGAAGTCAATCACTCTTGCTGGAGAACAAGCTACAAGATGCCATGGAAAGCAATGATATCTTCATTAGCTTTTACAGTAAACATCCCCTTGGAATGCAGCCTTTATGATCCACCAAGGGCAATAAAGATGTCTTTGCAAATTGATGAGACAAATACTTTAGAGGCATAGTTTCCTCCAGAGCTAATGGGAAACAGAAGATAATAGCATTCTGTAAAATCATATATAGAGGAAAAAAATTTATTCATCATTATCATGGCAGGTTCACACATACAACAAAATTAGGGTCAAGCACAGAAAGGGTTTTAAGCACATCACCAAAGAGTGAGGGGACTTTCTGCCCAGGGAGGGTGCACTGAGGTGCCTGGAGCAGAAAGGTCCAGTTGGCCCAGTGTAAGCTGGATACCCATGGATCCAGCTGTACTCTCAAGTCTCACCTGTAACCATGAGGACCATTCTGTGCGATGGCTTTTCACCATTAATTTGGGGACGTTCCTGAGTGATAAAACAAAGGAGAAGGAAAACAGAAAGATAATAACAAGCATCTGATACACAACAGAACAGGTCTGAGATTCTCCTTGCACTAATCAGATATGATGCTGACCAACCACATTATAAAGAGAAGCCATTTTTGAGCAAGGACTGAGTTACCAGAAGCTAAAGAAATTAAATTTCCAGGTCTCAACCAGCAGTCTTAAAACTTAATTTTATCTAAGGCCTCTGCTAGCATGAAAATATGGAATGCCTCAAGTAGAACAGCTCTGCTCGTCAAAGCAGTTGTGCTTTTCAGAACGGCACTGGAAGCAGCTGGAAGTCAGCAGCACAGGTACATCTTGGGTAGGGGGGAGACAGATAGGTGTGGGGGGGTGGGGAGGGAGATGACCAAAATAGAACATAGATTCTTTCCTTGCCTTTTTTTTTCTCCAGCTACACTTATTAGGGATATTTCTAAAACACACTTTGGGGCACCTGGAGCACCTGGGGCTAAGCCTCAGGGACAGGGAGACATGGCAGCAGTGATGACCAACACAAAGGCTGGCCACACCCACAGCCAGCTGCAGGACCAGAGGGTTTGCCAGACAGGGAATCTTAGGAAAAGGTCTGGCTGAAGAATTTGTCACTGTCTGTGTTACAGATTTGCAGCCAAATTAAATACACTGCACCCCCCAAAATTACATTTGCCATAAAATCAACTCTGAGTACAAACATCAACAACAGTTCTCCCTTGCAAGGATCCAGGGACTTGTATGCTCTCCATACCCTTCTTACCACACTCCACATGCACTGGGTGAGCCAATCCAGTTTTGCAAGATATATTGCTTAATTAATAATTTTGATGTTGGCAATTAAGGTGTGTTTGAAAGAAGATAATGAATATTTTTTCACATGAAAGCACCACCTTTTTAGTCTAGCAAACCTCTGTGCAAACTATAATTGATAGTTTGGTTTAACGTGGAATATTCCTGCAGCAATTATGGGTTTTATTGCTCTATGCTACTGCACTTCGCACAAAAAATATTTTCATTATCATAAATTCCTTTGCTAGCAGATTGCTCAGGATGGGAACAGAAAAAAGCATCAGTTTCTCTAGAGCTGGAAATCTTGCCTTGTTTCTTGTAGCACAGCAGTGCAGGAGCTCTCAAATGAGATGGCTGTGCCTGTCCTGATCCCGTCCTGCAGGCAAAGCAAAATTTCAGCTCTAAGGTATGGACTTGAGGGTATTTCAGTCCTGTGGTATTCCCTGGATGGGAAATGTTAACCCAAACAGGTTTTTCACTTCACTGCTAGATACGTTTCTGCCTTAGTTCCATGAACAAGCCTGCAAGGAACCAAAGCAACTCCAGCTCTCTGTGTACCCCAGCACACTTTCTGAGGCTATCACTGTCCTTGGCTAGCCCACAGGTCTCCGGAGGCATCTCTAATTCCCTCTGCATGAGCTGCTGTTCATGGCGGGAGACATATTCCCCTTCTCTTGCAAAAACACCATTTCTCAGACCAAAATGACACAGCACTTGAGTGCCTGCTTCTGCCAGTGCTCCAACATGATGCCAAAGAGAAGTACCACTGGTCTGTGCATCTTACATGTAAAACAGCAAAGTTGCTCTGCAAGACAGCAGGACCTTGCAGGAAACTAGCTCTCCAACCAGAAATCTATCCAGGCACCCTGACTCCAACCCCTAGATCTACTTTCCAAGGGATGGTCCTGTAACAGGTCATGTGCTCCCACAGAGTCAGTGAACAGGGACACCCTGATCTCCCACCACTACCACAACAGCCATTTGACAACACATCTTCTAGGGCACTAATGACTTCTGCCATGTCCTCTGCAATCATAAAACCATTGCTGGAAAATGGAGACCTGGAAAAAGCCTTGCCCAGATCCAATAAAAGTTATCCATCTGCTCTCAGGAGAGATGACATTTACTTAAGCGAAGAGGAGTAAATACAAGAAAATTCACAGTCTCGGGACTTAGATGTGGCACACAGCATTTTCCAGAACTCCTTGGTACTGCCACCAAGCCCCATTCCTGAGCTGAAGTTTTCCCTCCCCTGCTTACAAAGAGAGTTTACCAATCAAGAGTTACAGAATATACTCTAATCCAGAAAGCAAATACGAACCAGCATGAGATTGACACAAAGTCATTTTAATACCAGGCACTGTGGAAGCAGAGCTCCAGCCACACTTGGCCACCCTGCCACAACCAGGACTGGCATGAAGGCTGCTACAACCACACAGATTCTGAAGAACCATCCAAAACCAGACTAAGGAAGCAAAGCACCCACTCAGCCAGAAACTGACAGAGCCCTGTGTTCTTGCCCAGTCTCAGCAGTACAAACGTGCTTGAACATGAGGTGCATAAAGCTGCTCAAAAATTCTGCTAGACTTGCTCTAAAATAAGTCTCGGAGGAAATGGCAAACTTCACTTCATAAGCACTTAAATAAATTTAATGCTATCTATAGTTGCAGTTCTAACTATAGCTACAGCTCAGCAAGCCTGCAGAGTTGCGTTTTAAGACATTCCTTAACTAGAAACAATTTGCATCAAGCTGTGTAAGGTGCTACTTCTTACCAAGAACAGAGAGGTAATTTGCGCTTTTCCCCTTCTCGTGCTGTTTAATTTCCTAGGAGGCTCAAAGGCTCACCTGGCCATTAATATCACAATACTACTAAGTTTGCAGAACTGCCATAGACTGTGATCATTAGAACAGCTGTGCCTCAAGTATGAGTTTCCACAGTGTCCCAAAACTCTGCTCTGCACACCTATTAAAGGACCATGACAATTTTGCAGTAATTGTGAAAGTCAATAAACCAATTGTGCACATGGCACAGCAGCCCACACCACTTCTGGATCCGAACCTTTGCAGCCTGCACCTACAGGAGACCATGTTGTGTTGAAAAGCAATGGGTCCATGTGTCCACTGCACACTCTGTGGAGAATGACTTCCTTTCAAATGTTCCTTTCCGTGTTACACTTGCAGCAGCAGCCCAGCTACAATTTTTCCTCAGTGAATTGGGCCCTAATTACCGAACAGTTTGTGAACAACTGCCCTTAAAATGTTAACAGCTGAAACGATGATAACAATAATTCCGTTTGCAGTTATAACGGCCCCTCATTAGAGCCGCTTAATTAAATATTTTCCAAAACTATCCCAGAAAAAGAGTCTGCTCTCTCAACTGTAAAAGCAGAATCCAAAGCAGCCGCAAGGAAATGGTGGCTTTTCCAGCTGAAGTATTTCCTAGGGCCAAAGACAAGGAGTGACCTCACCCATGTCCCTAACACGGCAGACGTTGCCATCATTAATCTGTTCATTCAATAGGAAAGATGCTGCGGGTCTTACTGAGCCTATTCCCCTGAGCATATTCCCCTGTGAGCGCTGTGCCATAAATTAGAAACACTTAAACCATTTACACTTATTTAGCCTTTATGCCATCTCTCCACGCTGTTCACCAACAGCCTGTGGTAGGATGAAGCAATTATTTAGCATTCTCCCACAAGTCAAAAGTAATAAATGTGCTTCCTTCAACCCAAACACAGCAGGATAAAAAGAGTTTCTTTCAAATAACTATTTATAGCGTAAGAATACGATGGCAGATGCTCTTCCACCACCGCAGCTCCCCATCATCTGCCCCCACCTTTGCAGAGCCACATCTAATACTTTTAGCCACACACCAACAAATAAAGTCTTCACACTACCTTCCACCCCATGCAAATGAGACTAAACAGATATAATGTAATTTGTTAACTAATCAAGATTTAATGGCAATCATGACTGGTTTACTCCAACACAACCACCTTTTTACAAGCAGAGAGATGGCCTGGAAAAGCAAACACACGCTTGCTGTTGGAGTTGAACTCAACCCCAAAAGAGTTCTAAGTACTTCTGGCATACAAGGTAGGTGTCCTTTTTTTCATCAGTGCAGTTGACAGAATCACAATGTCTGTGTAGGCAATAAAGTTCCTTGTTTTCTCAGGCATCTCCGCGTTTATTTACGCTTTTGCAAAGCTGTTGGTAAAATCCAGTTTTATCAGTGGGATGCTTTCCAAAGTGCTATAGACAGCAGAGGGTTAAAAACATCCATTGAAACCTCGGATAGCTATTTGGAGGCAATATGCAAAATGTACCATAATCCCTGAAGGGGATTACACCTTTGCAGTCTGACTCAAAACAAATTTCCACCTTGATTATGCATCACAAAAAGATCCATCCTGCTCTATTAATCTGAGGGGAAAAAAGCCAAACAGACTAGCTTGGACAGGTCTGAATTAATTTTTATTACTTCTCCAAATACAGCTTCAAAATATTTAGGGTCTTTCTACCACGTACATCAGAATATGAAATAACCAACAGCAATTTTTCCAAAGCCATAGCTGTTATTACCTTGAATTCAAACTTCAAATTAAAGCTATTTCAATAGTCAAAAACTGTCAAAGCCCCAACATCAACTGCCCTTAAAGCACACCCATTTGGTTGGGAATTAAAGTGGAAGGACATTCAGCTGCAGCCAAGAGGTAAGAACCAGTACCTTCAGGGTGATTTTATTTTGGCAAGATCTGTGTCAAAAGCCTTCACTGAAACCAGTAAACACCAGTACAAGAAAGAAACAGAGTCAGGACTCAGAAAACCAGTGATGATGCTAAGAAAAAGGAAGACCAGAAACAAGAGAAAGCTGTTGGGGCTGGAATTAGGAAGGACTTTGCAGGTAGCCCAGCACCAGGAGCAGAGTCCACACCGGGTGCACTCAAAGCCACTGTATAACAAATGAGAAGTGGTTCTAGGAGCCTGTATGGTACAGCCAGCTGTTAATACCTCCCCCTGAATTTGGGGCACAAACACACACACAAGAACTAACCAGATCGGAGTGTCACTGCCTTTCCTGCAGACTCTGTCAGGCAAACATCTGTCAGAACGTCTCAGCTGTTTAATCACATAAAATGTTTCCTCTTCATTTTTGGCACCTTATACTGACACAGTCTATGGCAAGATGTCTCTGTATCATGCTCCATCAGCATAAAGCAAAAGAAAAGCTGTTTATAAATAAAGGAGGCACAGTTTGAGCCTGATATTAGGTTTTCATGTGCTTGCTAGCAGCCAAACATACATTACAGCAGAATAATGGCAAATAAAGCATGAGCATATGCACGGTGCAGGAAAAGCACCCCTGAGCAGTTCTGCACCGCGCTTTAATTTCCTCAAACATTATCTCTCTAACGAACTGTGAGAGTGATGAATGATCCTCTTCCTCTCCCTGGCCATGTTCGGACTGTTTCAACTTCTGTCTGTTGGTTACTGGTTCTGGACACCTGAATTTTTTTTTTTGTGTTTTTTTTCAAAGTAGCACTCATTCAATATTGATTTTAACACCAAGGGAAAAAAAACCCGAATCCAAACCAAACCAAGAAAAAGCCCCCTCCTCCCCCCACAAACCCAAAAGCAGAAGGGAGAAATGCACCCCCCCAAATTACTACTGCAGCTCTTCACCTGCAATTCAAGAATATTTCTGTGAGAAATCATATATACTGAAGATCCTGCCAAATACCAATTGCATGAATGTTAAAAGCTAACAGGAAAGCAGTCAACAATTCCCCCTACTTCTACAACTCCTATCCTAAGCAGAATGTGAGGTGGGAAATTCTTGGGGTTGCTTTCCCTTGAGATTCCCCTCGGGGTTGCTGTTCTCTGATGCATGTAGGGTTTTCGAGCTTTTCTTGCCCGAAGGGTCCCGCGCCAGAGCCAGAGAGGACAAACTGAGCCTGCCAGTCTGTGCCTCTAAGGTTGTTTATTCTTTCATTATCTCTTGGTTCTTTCTCAGCTCTGCAAGGCATCCCCAGCAGAGCAGGACACGCGGCAGACTGGGCGGATCAGAGGGTCCCGGCCGGACCTTTTGTACCATTTCCCTGACCTAACCACCATCCACAACACACTTTTTATTTACAAAATCTTACCAATACTTACTACCTAGGTTAACATTTCTAGTTAACTACCTAGTCATTTCTACTCTAAACCAATCCTTGAGATCCCACTCATCAGAAAACAGGAGATGAGAACAAGAACAAGGAGGACAGGACCACTCCCCGTTCCCTCCATCTTGCCTCTTCAAACCCATATACTAAAAATCCTAGATTCTACATTCACACTCTGTGCTTAACTAACTACTACTCATTTTGAATTCTCTCAGCTTGTGATTCTTCATACAATGCGGGCACTCATTCCCATGGCCAGGAATCAAAAGCAGTGTCCTTCTGGGTTCTGTGTGAGGTTGGCTGACCCACAGCCAACAACCTTGTACAGATCCCAGACACCCCTGTCCAGTCTCCAGTCTCCAGGGCAGCCAGAGGGATATGCTGGACTCCGACAGGAAATCACAGGATCTCTGCACTGCTAAAGGATAAAGCAGAAACAGCCAAAATCAAATTGTTTCACCAACACACTGTCAAGTTCTTTTAGAAGCCATCTCCTTTTTAAAATAAGCAAAATTTAATCAGAGGTTGAAAGCAGAACATAGGAAGGAAGAACTAGTTACAGCCAGGGAGGTTGATCTAGTTTTCCAAGAAGCATCTCTATGCTAAAGACTCCCTCTCCTGCCCACCCCAGCTGCAGTCACCACCACCACCACCAATCAGCTCCCAAATAGTTGCGAGGTAAATTGATCACAGTATCTTAGTCATTTATTAAAGTCCTATTAAAATCCAGCAAACCAGTGAGAGGGAACAAGCAGAAAACCATCAGTGGGTCAAATGACCCTCACTGTTAAACATTTGCCTTTCCTGTAGCTTTTTGTACAAGCACCCTGCATCCTCAGTGGCAAACTATTAGGATTTTTGTTCCTTTTGGCAACACAACACATTAGTTCTCCACATCTATCACCAGAAATACAAAGCTCTGGGGAGCAGCATTGTACCCAGAGTGATGACTTCATGTACCTGTGACTCCTAACCCACCTCTGCCCACCATCTTGCCCTCCACCGGCTTGTTGCCCTTGTCTTCAACAGACTTTTCCCTCCCAGACTTGGATGCACTTGTCTCTCTAGCTGTTTTCCCCATCTTTCCTTCATCTCTACACTCACCAAACATGCTTTTAACAAACACTTGAGATCCTCACAGCCTGAATCTAAGGACTGCTGACTCTTTCTCTATAAGATTTAAAGAGCATTTTTCACCCAGGGACAGCTCATTGCACAACTCAATTAGAGCACATTTCTTGACCTCTACAATGGAATCTTGTCCTGCTCATATCCACTTTTAGAGAGCTGAGGAGAAAGATCCCTCTCCTAGCCAGCAATTTCAACTGCATCTCAATTGATATAGTCCTCCATTCCTGCTTTTCTACTCAACCAGCTCTTAGGCTTCAGATAAAGGAACACCTTCCCACTCTTCCTGACTCTCATTTCCCAGTTCTGCTGGGAAGAGCTGAATCCCACCTCCAAGCCACTGACACCATCCAAGCCAAGCAAAACAACCAGCCTCTGAGCTTTCTTCCATAGCAAGATCTTCCATACAGTTAAGGAAAAATACCTGAGAAGTAGTTCTCTACAAGAACACTTCCAATAAAAAGTATCTTCAGGAGCATGCGGCTCCTTTAGGTCTCTGCTGATGTTGCCAACAGACCTGGTGGTCCTGGGCTCTCTTGTATCACCTGATGTAATTTTGATGGTGAAAATATCACACACCTTGAAGAACCTTCCAAAAAAATTGGAAGGCCAGCTTCTCATTGGTATCCCAAGACTTCACTGCGTTTTAGCAGTAAAAAATCAAGCAAATACCACTTGAAAAAAATCTGCATTGCAGAGGGACTCTGAGAGCCAAGCCAGTTTTGAAGATGAGCACTACTTCTTACACATCACATTACTTTTTGGACCCTTATGCGTCTTCTACTATACAGTGTTTCTGCAGACAGGAGAAGGATGGATGGTCATGACAGACCAAGGGTTGCCCAAGAACAGCCCAAACTACTCAAGTTTTGCTATTTCATTAGGGCTCCAGTAAAACTACTTATAAGTAATTCAGCGCAATAGTGTTGTTTTCACCCAGGGATCCTAGAGGAATTTCCAGACCTAAAAGGCTGCATCTGTTCCTAGACACAGAGTCATCTAAGTCAATGATACAAGAGAGTTTTGTGAGCACTTCTTCCATCCATGTACATCTTCCTCACAGCCAGCCTATTTCTTCCCCTCTCTTACAAGTCCATCTGCTGCATTCGCACACTGGCACAAAAACTTTGAAGTTCCCATCCCAGCAGCTTTTACTTAGGATGTGGCTGGTCAACAGTAGTGGTTGAACAGAACCAGTCGCACATGGGGAACAGCAGCGTCTGAATCAGTCCACAGGTCTGTTTAATTACAGCAGGAAGGCTCGTTTATTATTCCCTTTTCAAATGTACTTTTACCTCTTTTGTGGTGGGTTTTTTTTTACCTTAAAATGTTAGTATAACTGGGTTAACATCCATGAAGAATAGGCAGTTAGTTCTATGGATGAGATTAGCTAACAAGCTTGAGCAGGTTTTATGTTTGACTATCAGCTGATCTGGGCACATTAAGTAATTTACAGGGTCTCTGCTGCAGACGCTCATTACCTCAGTGTGTAGGATTCCTCAGTCTACTTTTTTTTTTTTTTTTAAGTCATACTTGAACTAACCCTTAATTATTTGTGGTCTGGCAGAAGCTGCAATACTAACCTACTAATGAGAGAAACACGGCACATACAATAATTATCTGCCGCTGTGTGCACTGAAATGAAAGTGAGCATGTTAACTTAAGCCTGAAAGACTGTTTTAACTCTAAATTTGAAAATAGAATTTGATGGTGCATGATTAAACCTCAAATTCTGCAATCAGGAAGGTGTTATTGGAGCAAGAACATGTTAACTTTATAACAGCAGGAAGTTTTATGCAATCTTCCTTTTAAAAAAAAATCAAGACTAAAATAAGTATTCACTCTAAAACACCGTTTTGCTCTCCTTCTACAAATCTTTATGATTTACTTTTGAGTCAATAACTCACTAAAATTAACAAGATGAAATTATATTTTGACAAGTTCCAGTGCTGATGAACAGATTTTTATATCACGAATCCAGCTTCACCTCATTTTTCCACCACGGCTGACAGTCGAGACGTGAATCATTCATTCCTTCTGGCCTTTGTGTATTTTATGAAATGCTACAGGGAACAACTAACTTCAATTCCCTCAAGTCATTTTATAAAATGCCAAACTTTATGTTCTTTCATACTTTGATAAAATTAAGTTCTGTAGGAAAGAAAACATACATCTAGCCAAGCTCAACCATTTTGACCAGATGCTGCCATCAGACCAACCTTACCAACACAGATCTATGATACATAATCCTGCCCCTCAGTATATATACAAAATACACCACTGGATAAGCTTTCCACCATTCTTTAGCAGCCTACAAGGTTGTCTTCTGCATATGGCTTGGGTCCCACCTCACCAAACTGATGAGTGCGATGGATAAACCTCATTTAGGATACAAACTTGTCCCTAGAGCCAAGGAGCTGAAGTAATTACAATATACCCAAGAGAACAGGCAAATGTAGCACATGCCCAGAACTTAATGGAACTCATACAGAGTCTGGAAAGCTTCTGGAAGATGCTTAACAACCAGGACAGCAGCCAGAGCACTCCCAGAAGGATGCAGACCTGAGACTCCAAGGGGAGAAAGAACAGGACTATTTCAAGGCTGAATATCAATCAGAAAAAATAGGCAAGGAAATTGTTCCCTCTGATCAGTCCTCTCCTGAGTTGATCTCCAGCTTCACTAACAACCTCCCCTCCATGGCTAGACAGCTCAGAGAACTCCAGGTTTTGGGTAAATGGTCAAAAAGGAAGTTATTCCCTTTGGACAGAAGTCAGATACCTACAAGCTTCTTGTTTCTCCCAGAAAACCGGAGTTCTTGGGATCCTGGCAAGCTCCTGCCACACAACAAAATTCCAGGGGAAATAAAAACACACCAGATTTTTGCCATAGCCATTGAGAGAGGCAAATCTTAAGTAACTCTACCAAAGTCAATGGGCCTGCAGCAGAGAGCATGATCCCTCTGATAACACACACCAAATCCATAAACTCTCCATTTTCTTGTACAGACTGGATGTTTTCCATTTAAAGTGTTTAAATGCAGCACCTGAGGTATTATCCTAGCCCTGCTGAAGTCAGCAATGACAGCAAGTTCCACCAGCTCCTATACCCCACAATCTACTCATCCAAGGTCAGGCAGTGTGCAGAGACTTGAAGGATGACACCTCCTCCTCCTGAAAACTGAGCATCTCCTCCTCTTGTACCTTTACCAGGAGCATCACCAACTGGAGATGCCCAAGAGTATATGAGGCTGCTCTGTTTGCAGCTGCAAACATTTTATTTATTCTGAAAATTCAACCAACACAGCTGTGAGATCTGAAATACAATTCAGTGCAGTTCACATCTTACTGCAGGCAATCACATTTATTATAATAAATAACTATAAATAAATAATGAGGTTGCTTAACAGGGACACTGGTAACCTGTCTAGACAATTGCAGCGGTGACATACTCTGCACTGGAATGTCTTCCACATTAACAATAAGTCTTGATTAATTTTTTTTTTTTAAGCGAGGCAATGATTGCTTATTTCAAAATACTAAAGCCTGCTTCTCAGCTCTGCCAGCATGCACTCAGCAAGCTTAGCTAGTAACATGTCACTCTCTAGCAAGCCTTCACCAAAGCAGACCCTTAGAAGAATCAGGGAAGCACTCTAGCACGCAGAATTTCTCACCACATAACCCATTTTTTCCTATCCGAAGCAGCAAATACTGCTTCATTGGGCTGGCATACCCATGGCTCGACATCATCCTGGGACCATCACCACAGAGTCACGGTGGTGCTCAGGAAAGGAGAACTGTTATTCCCTTCCCTGGCATTTCATTGTCTGCTTAACAGAGAAATGCAATGACCAAACTAATAGCTGGTACATATGACAATTAATTAGCAGACCTAGTGGAAAATGCCAGCTCTGCACTGTCACTGCCTTGTTTGCAAGGACCCTCTGCCTGCGTCAGCGGCACAGAGACACTGGGGCCGTTAATGTTTGCTCTGGGATAAGGACAGATGATGCGAGGGTGGCTTTAGCAACCTGGTATAGAGAGAGAAGTTCTGAGACAAAGGAGTGACCTCCTGTGAGTCTGTTTGTGGGGAATGTCTTCCCTCTCCATAGTGACGGGCCTTAGGAGAAACTCACCAAGAACAAAGCTAAGGTCAGCTGGAAGGGATGCAGAGCCGAGCAGATGGCTGCCTGCCACGTCACCAATCAGCAAAATCATTCACTTCAACTGCCTCATGAAATATTTCCTCACTTATTCCTCTCTTTCTCTCTAGCTGTTTTCTTTCATCCATGCAACTGCGGTCATTTAGGTTACAAGACCCATTTAGCATGTAGTGGGGAACAGCTGGGAAAGCAATCAAAACAAAAACAAAACAAAACAAAAA
>VXBR01011488.1:522381-611708 GCA_013400215.1 Cisticola juncidis | reverse complement strand
AAAAAAAAAAAAAAAAAAAAAAAAAAAAAAAAAAACCAAAAAAAAACACAAAAACCCCACAACCAGACTATGACCTCCTTCAACGACTCCCAAATCCTAGAGGCAACTGCAAGAAGCAACACTCTCGGAATAACACAAAAAAATGTCTTACTCTATAGAAATATCCCCTGCCCTCAAACAGGCCTGCAGTTAAAAACTTTATCAATACTTATCACCACTCTTCAGGAAAAGATCATCTTTTTTCCCCTAAGTCATTTGCCTGCCCTTGGAGGAAAATCCCAGTGTTATGGACTTTTTAGAAATAGATTCTGCAAGCAGCAGCTCTCTGTCATGTTTACAGGGTGGCCACAAGAAACTTGACTAAGGATTTGAAAGATAGCTGGCTATACAGGATAGATGTGCGTCACATGGACATGGTTTCATCAGTCAGGTCCTAATGCTGGCTCAAAATCTTGTGCATCACAAAAATGGAAACCATAATCACAGCTGCCTGATGGGATTTACATATTTATTTCCATGGGTCATATTAGGGAATAAATATTGTGTAGTTTTGCAACTAAACCCAAAAATCTATTATTGTTATCACCTCCAAATCATTAAGGCATGTCCAGATCTGGGTTTAAGCATGTTTTGAATATCTGTAATAATTAAAACAAGTAGATTCCACATAGTCTCCATTTTTTTCAGGGAACATGACCTTATCCAGCTCCTCCAGGACCACAGACATCCTTGCAATTTAAATCCAATTTCCCACTCTAATTTCCAATCTCCTTTTTTTTAAAGCTCAAGTTCCTTCAGTATCCATTGCATGTTAGATTTATAATGCTAATCAAACCTCTCCAGGTAGAAAGAGAGTTTATAAATTAATCCTTGGTAAAATAAATACATCAGCCAATCTTGGTACAAACATTCCTGCCTCTGATTAAGCTGAATTCCAGCACCATGTGGCATGCATTTCAAAAGGGTGAAGAAGCAGGAAAGATGCTCTCCCAGCACTCAGCACAGCGTATTTGCATCAATGTGACCTCAAAGCCACAATGCCTGGGCAGGTGGCAGGATGAGACTCGTAGTTATTATGCAAAAGTACAACTTGCTTTGCTGTTCCTTCACGCCTCCTTACCCAGGCAGTGAGCTCCAGGTGCAGGGTGCTTGCTGGTGGCAGGGCTGGAGGGTTTGGCTCTGAACCCCTGGTACAGGAGCTGGGATGACCCAAGTTCACAGTCCCACACCAAGGGGCACAAACTGCACCTTACAAGGCTTCCTGGCTGCTGTAAGATATTTATAAGTAAGTGCCCACAACTCAAGTTGTACTTTCCTGTTTTATGTTAACTACAGGCACCTATAAGAAGAGATCAATAACAGTCTGTGCCATACCCTAAGAACCCTAAAACGATAAGTGCAGGAACACTCACAGACAAGACATTACAGCATTTATAGAGGCTGCACTGCTATAACAAAAGCTATTTATACACTTACTCAGCAGAGCTGAAGTGTTCATCTGCTAACAAAACTGGCTGGATGGTTTAAACAGGACCCAGGGCTAGAAGTCTGAGCAGCTCTGTTGCCCCATATCAGGTGCAGCTCTACACTGTAAAGTCCTGTTTCTACTGCAGCCAGCTCCCAGAGCGAACAGGAGAAAGAAAATGCAAGAAAGCTGCAACTAAGCACTCATACATGAGGAGTATAAGGGCATCGGGGGTATCTTAACCCACTGGGAAGAAGAAATTTCTAACCCTGAAATAATCTCAATTATACCATTTCACTGCAGTGCTAAGGCGAGGCTGCCCAACTTGCCATGCAAAAGCCCACATGCACAGAAGAGGGCACAGAGCTGTCCATCAGTCAAGGTGGAGTCACCTTGGACTCATCCTCCTTACTCACCCACCTGAGAGCCAGAGAAACAAAGGCTCCTCTGGCCACATCCCTACCACCCATGTCAGCCCATACCTTCCATGACACTGGCACCACTCATTCCTCCATAGCTGTGCCATGGCACAAAGTCTTGGTTAGCTGCTATCAATGCCCTAATTTACCATTCTTTCCAGAGCATAAAGCGTGTATTATATATTGGACAGGCTTCACTTAAGCAGACACCACTTGTTGGTGTAACACGTACACTTTAAAGAGAAGTACTAAGTACATTTAATGAAATGAAAGCATAGTGGTCCAAATCTCTGCCTTCAGTTCCACTGTGAAATTCCCTCTCTTTCACCATGGACACAATACGATTGCCAATTAAAAAGTGAAAGCAGAACTCAATGCAATACTAAAGCAATTAAACAGGAAAAAAGTCATGAGAGCAGGATGAACACAGTCTACTGGGGAAGAAAAAAGAAATTAGTCCTCTAAAAGCAACAATAAAAACCTTCTATGTACTGGATTTGATTTTAAGAAAATGTTAACAATAATACATATGCTCAGTTGAGTTGCCCAGAAAAATTAGTTTTGAAGAGAAAACAGAGTTTAAAAAATACACTTAGAAAGCAATACCATTGTTCTGGTTTCTGTACTGTCACTGTCATACATTGCTGCACTTCGAATGCTTCAGAGATCACAAAGTGGTCTCCCAACCCCAAAATGAAGCCCAGCAAATTGCTAATGATAACAGTTAAAGCAAGATGCGGAAACCCAGTTCTAAAAATGTACAGCGTCAGAAACAGCACTCTGGTTTAACAGCCCTAACTAGGCAGCCAAGCACAGCTCACAGACTTGTCCTCCCAGCAGAATCTTCCAAAGAGCCTGGGCAAATCAGGAATTACTAATTATGAGTACCCAAGGAGGATGCAGTGACATTTCTTTGTAAGGCTGAAGCATTTTGTGGCTAATACACTGGCTTTTAACCTCTTATCGCATCATACAATTCCTATGAGTTTTGTGGTCCCAACACAAATCCTGTGGAAAAGAGCTGACACTGCAAAATCCCGGCTCTTACCATTAAAGCTAACCGGATCCTGTTCTTCAACCAATTTAAGACAGAGCTGATGCAGGGGATGAGTTATCTCCTTTCCTGGCATGCAGCCTCTCCAGGGAAGAGAGCCCTTTGTGCAATCAACGGGATGAGCACCGTTGTCTTTAACAGGGGCGAGTTGGGCCATGAAAGCACCACCCCTGCCAAGTCCAGGGCACACACAATGGGAGTCTGCAGATTTCGGCTCCACAGCAGCCAGACCAGGCAGCTATGGAGATCAAATCAAGATCAGACCTGGCACCACCCCAGGACACAGCTTTAACATTTTCAATGCCCTGTGGATACCTCCAGGAGCAAGCTGATGATGAGCTGCCGGAGGCGTAACAGCCAGTACAAACTCCTTCCCCAGGCAGTTCAAACTCACTGCAACCTTGCTATTAACTCCCAGAAAACTTAATTTCAACACAGAACTGAAGTCCTCTAATGTTACCTCTTCTAAAAACTTACCTTGTGCTCAAGAACCAAAGTAATATTCTAAACCCAAGGGAATGAAAGGGTTACATTATCTGTGTGATAGACACGTCTTAAAGTGTTCTAATGTCTGGGCAACAGGTAAGAAGGGGGATCTGACCTGAAATAGCTAAAAATTCCTATGTGATTAGGAAGCTTTACTAGTAAACTCAGCTATCGATCAGAGTACTGACCCTTTCAAAGCTTGCACAAACCTAGAATTTTAATATCTTCTCCAGGTATCAAGAAGAAACTCTAAACTAAGGCCAAGTCTTAACAATACCAAATAATGTTCTTTTAAAATGTACTATTATATCATTGCTATTAAACTACTGACAATGAAGCACTTTCAGGTATCCTGTGGGCATCTTTAGCATTAGCCACTGCAGAAAAAAATATTCTTGTTCAACAAAGCAAATGAAGAGCTTCAGGATGCCCAACTGCACAAGCTCATCCCTTAATAAATATTGTTCTGAGACTCTAACATGCACAAATTCAATGGAATTTACTTGTTCATCCTCTAAATTTCAGGTTAATTTCATTTTGACTACCTCCACCCTTGGCTTAAAACGCAAGACAGAGTGCTGCAACCACCTTCAGATGAACTCATGTTCAACTCACAAGCTGAGAGTGAGGAAACACTCAGTCCTGTAGGTCATAAACCTCCCCTCAGCAAACAACACCCAGCAAGATGCAGGTCATTCAATTCAGAGCAACAATTCCCACACAGGAGGGCATAGAAGGTGCAGCACAAGACACTGCACACAACTCCTCTCTGTGGGATGCAGGAAAATGCAGCCAACTGCAACAAGCAGGGAATTTTCTCATGGAAAAGGTGGTGTTTCAAAAGCAAAACAGGCAACAACTTACGCTCTAGGACTTTGGTTACAGCAGATGCTATTTGATTTTTAAACCCACACCTATACATAGCTGCAATAAGTGAAAATGTCTGTTGATATTTGCCTTATGCAAGACTCACTCTAATTATTAACTACAGCTCTTTGGCCTATGGTGCCTTCTCCAAAGAACCTGCAGAAACATCTCTACCACCTTTAACAGAAATACCAGTCTTGACCTCAAGGGGACCTGCTCTTTGCTGTCTGGGAGCAGCCAGAACCCTGCAATGCTGCAGGAAGGAGACACAGGTTCGCAGCACATGGGACTGCCCCACTCCAGCTCCGTCAGTCACTGCCTCCACCTGCACCTCCTGCACACGGAAATAAGCACACCACTGCCACCACCAATGTTCTGGACTTCAATGAAGCAGAAAGAAAAAGGCTAAAACTCTACAGGGAAAAGCTGCCTGCTGGTTTGCTTCGTGCACTGAGTTGTCCCCCCACCATCAGCCTGTCCCCTCCAAATTGCTTTTATATCTTGTTATACAAAATGTCTTTTTCTTCTCGGAGAGGCTGGAACCTCTCATAGGAATGATGACCGGATTTCACAATATATGGTTTTGAAGGTTGGTGTTAAATTTGACACTGTAGCTCCAAAGTAATTGTGACTAACCACTAAATCAGCATGTGTAATGGATTCCTCTGAACATTTATAGCTAGCAGTTCCCTTATGCTCTAATCTGGAAAATGTCTAAATGACTCTCCACAAAAATTAGATGGGAACATAAATGTCTTGATAAAAACAAGATTCCAGAGATACTCAGTGACTTAACCACAGTGACTTCTAAAACATAATCTCTAGTCCAGTAACATCCACTGGAGTGCAGTCATTTGCTATTTGATTTTTAAACCCATGCTTCAAGACATCAATCTAGAGAGCATCCAGTCTATGTGAAAGGTGAAACAATTAAGAACAAACCTCTAGGACAGTGCTGGGATCTGCAAAGAGAGTGAGTGGCACCAAAGAAAATGAGGAACACCAATAGGCTGCCTGGGAGCTGTGGAGAGAAGCTGCCTCTTGCTGCTGCCAAAGGGAGAGCTCAGAGTCATCCATTTGAATGAAAACCCCTCAGTCCACAGGAGAACAACATACTGTAATAATTGTCTGTCCTTGTTGAGATTCAGCCTCTTCCTAATGCTGTGATTTCCAAATTCTGAAGGTATGGGGATAACACAGCTCCTGAGGGAGAGACACCATCTTAGAGATCTTGTCTGCCATCTCTTACGCAGAAAATGATGACAGAAAAAGGTCTTTATCCAATCAGAACCACAATAAAAATAATACAATTAGCTAAGCATACGAGAAGCAAAAGAAGGAAGCGTTACTGATTCATTCCATTTTCCTTGAACTGTGTTTAAGCAGAGGACAAGTTGAAATTTTCCATTAGTGGGAAAACAAAAAAGATTGTTTCAAGAGAGAAGAGGAAAACCCATTCAGGTTAGTGTTCAAGTACAGCACAATAAATTTTACCACAAAATCTCTGCTAGGCAGAAACCCTGCTCCCAGCTGAAGGAGTGGTGGAGCTTGTAAAAAGGCTGCTCATTTAACACAAAAACTGTGTAGAAAAGAAGAGGCCATAAGAGAATACCAATCTTCAAGCACGGAAGGAACAGACAACTTTTTGACAGACCTCCCAGAAAATTTTCTTCCAATCTCCCTGCCTGGGGGGGCACCTGGGAAGGAGAAGAGGTGATGAGGAAGAGGTGTCTGGGATGTGACTGCTGCAGGTGACCCCCAAAGAGCTGGATAGCACTTGCAGCCTGGAGTGATCTCATCTTACTCTGGGCCAGCAACACAGGCGTCAGTCTAAACCAGGGACTTAAAAAAACTTCACCACCACACTTTCCTGAACTGTACTGTTCACTCCAACACCACAGCCAAGGATCAAAGCCAAATGATTGCAGCACATCCCAGCCCTGCTAACTGCATTACAATGAAGGTGTTTGCTTTTGTCCTTAACAGAAAGAGATGTTTCACTTCAGCTGTTCCAGCAAAGATGAAAAACCACTTGCAAAACAAAAGGATGTCATCCACATGAGCCAAAAAATCTGTCTTCTGCTCCTCACTTCTCCAAATGTCCAAGATTGGCTCCCAGCAGCTATCACATTGCAGATTTTAAGATCGCTTGCTCCAGCACAGGTCGTGCCCTTGGGATACAATGTCCTCTTCAGCTTCTACAGTATCTTCTACAAATCCTACAGTAACCTAAATCCAAAAGAAAGCACATCTCCCAAGTCCTGTAACACAGGATAACACAAACTTCCACAAATACAAAAAGGGAATGACTTCTGATAGCCCAGAACCACAATTCCTGCCTTTATATTGTATCCCATATGCTTGCTTCCCCTTTCCATAGGACATTAAGTCAGTCCTCTGCTGTAATCAAAATTATTAGCCATGCCTTAAAAGATACAGTCCTAGATAGGCAAGCCAGTTTTAAATGCTCATGTGTCCAGTGACTTCTGTCTGCCAAGTGTTTGGTGGGAGGAGATGAGGCTCCCACCCCAAAGCTGTTCTCAAAAGGGTTCTTGGGAAACCAAATACATGAAAGTCACAGCAAAGCATTTTTGTAACATCTGCTGCCAAAAAAAAGCAACTCAGTTCACAGATTGTCTCACCTACAGACCTCAGGTTTAACCAACCTAACCCCCATTATAAACAACTAAAAGTACTGGGACTCCAACATGCACTAACACATACAAATCTCCTTTAAAACAGTTTTAATCACTAGAGTAAAGAGATCAGAATACCACTTATCTTAATGGACCATTTTATAAGACACTAAATATTTTTACTGTAAGGGGAAAAAATAAAGTATGATAGTATGATACTGCACTTTATACCCATAACTCTTCTATGGCTACAGAGGTTTATTAGAGAAAGTAATTCACCTTCCTGAAATTAGATGATACATGAGGAAAAGCAGAAGCAAAAATGTTCTGCTAATTCCAGAAAAATAACATAACATGACAGGAATAGCAAAACCAACCCTTCAGAGAAGAAACAAGCAAGCCTTAGATTCCTTAAAAAAGCCTGTAATTGCAATTTCCTAAGTACAGTTAATTTCTAACATTTAATACACAAGTTGTCATCAGCCTTAAACCTAAATTTCCAGACTCAGCTGTACCTGGGAAAGCAGCAGGATGGGCTGAGCACACAATCAAATCCTCCAGCACGACTGCTGAGCCTCTGCAGCCAAGCCACAGAATCTGCTTATATATTTTACAAATAACCGGATCTTTCCATAATCCAGGCTCTGAGAAATTTTTATCTCACCATAAGCTCAGTTATTCTTAAGTCCTTTCTGTGTTTTTTTTTCTAGGCTGCCTGATACACTGACCAATTTTATAAAAAGGATTGGCTGACAGGAGGTCTGGATTCAGGTCAAACAGAGTTTGCCTTTTTAGTGTGCTCTTTCAGATGCTGATGGGAAAGAGATCTAAAACTCCCATTTTTGCCTCTACCCTCAAACAAACCTGCCCAGGAAAGTAATCTCTTCCTACAGCCTTTCCCTGCAGAGGCCAGGCTGTTCGACAGAGTATGAAAGAAGCTGCTGCTTTTGGTTTTCCAGGTCCCCAACCTGTTTTAGGTTATGTAACAAAAGAAAAAAAAAGTCTATTCTATTTCATCTGTAGAAAAGCAGTTAGGAGATGTTGGTTTTTTTTTTTTTCCTTTATCTCTTGTAATTCCAGGGGGGAGGAGGGTGGATGCCTTCTGATAATAGACCATCTGCTAAAACCAGGTGGGGCACTGTTTCTTATCGCTTTCATCAATTTGTCCACCTTCCAGGGGACATCTTCTGTTAATGGGCCATTAAGGTTCACCAGTGACATGACACATTACACCATCCCACTGTGAGATGCTCTACCCAGTGGGGAGGAGCCAACCATTCCCTACCCAGATATAAATGGGGACACAGGGACCGCAGGCATCCTCTTTTCCACTGGATTCTCAGAGGAAGATCAGACTCATCTCTCCACCACTGAACCTGTCTACAGGATCATCTCTACTCCAACAGAAACACATCTGTGATCATCTCTACTCCCAACAGAACCACATGGGTCACTCCAGGAGGAGTTATTTGGACTGCTGCCAACACCCTGACGGACAGGGTGTCAGGTCATATTCCTGAATCCATCAGGGTTTTCTAGGACTTTTGTTTGTTTGCTTGCTTGTGGTTTTGTGGCTTTTTTATTACTGCATTTGTATTTTTCATATTCCTAGTAAAGAACTGTTATTCCTATTCCCGTATTTTTGCCTGAAAGCTCCTAATTGCAAAGTTATAATAATCTGGAGGGAGGGGATTTTACATTCTTCATTCCAAGGGAAGCTGCAGTTTTCCCTGACACATATCTGTCTTTCCAAACCAAGACACAAGACAAGGCGACATATCAGCCAGGATGGACAACATCACATGGATGGATGAACTTAACCAAGCTGCTGCCCAGGTCTTTGGGTCCTGTAACCGGGAATCTCAACTTTCACTTGTCTCAGCAAGTCTCTAGACCCTGCATCCTCTGCTCATCTTGGTGCACACAGCTGCAGCACTGACCAGCCCCAAGATGTAAGACAGAAAGAAACACAGCAGGGGAAAGCTGGCATCCCACACACAAGCAAAGACACACAGAGTCTCCAGAGAATAAAACTTCATCACTCCAGAGCAACAAATCGTGCTGACATTACTGATCCCTATTCTGCAAAACCCTGAGCAATAAGTTTTAACACTTCGGGTCTATGCTTAAGCAATACGTTTAAGAACTTTTGTTAACAAAACAGAGTTCAGGTTTGACAAGAGATAATTTGTGTGCCTCTTAAACCTAGTGATGCACAACATCCTTCTGATCACATCTCCAAAAATATCAGCACTACTACATGCCTTCACTTACAAGTCCCAATAAATAAACTTTAAAACATTTATGGCAGATTTTTCCAAAAGCTGTATTGTACCAAACCCCAGGTCAAATGCAATTAGCCATGCTCACAGACCAGGGTAGTTATTAACATACTTTCATCCTTGCAAGTAATAAAATAGCTCAGTAATTCAAAACACAGGGCAGTGCTAACATGCTTCCTGTGCAGCATTTTCTGCTGACTGTATTTCTAGCAAAACTGCAATTTCTTCTTCCATGTGGTAGCATGTTAACTATGCCACAAAATACTGGGTGATAAAGCAGCTTGCAGAACTGTTCCCCAGTCAAAACTCATCCCTAGCCCCTGCCCTCTTGTTCAGCTGTTCTGCATCACTGCTAGCAAACTGTAAGCTCCAATCTCCAGCAGGTATTATCAGCACTACTCCATAAATCTAACTCAGTAAGGAAGTTGTCTCTATCCATAAAATTCTGAGAGTGCCCGTATTCCAATCCAGAACACTGCTGACATCCAAAATGCAACTATCAGCATGGAAAGTGAGCCAGTAGAAGGCTCGCTTATCTCAGGAAAAGGAGCTGCAGGTGCAACTACTCTTTTCATTTGTTTTCTGCCTCTTCTCTAAAAATGGCAGGAAAAAAGGCTGTCATGACTCTGCTTTGCAAAATTCATTAGTTATTTTTATGGGCTCAGCTAGGGTCTATCTGAAGTAGGACTGACTTAAATGGCAGTACAGGATAGTTTTGGAAATTTACAGCATTTAAGAGATGCAAGGAACTGATTTCTGAAGGAAGTAGCATATCAAGGAACTGAAGTTTCTCCTAGATCTCTGCTACCACTGTGCCTTCTGATGGTCTAGTCTCCTCCACCCTGAGCAGTTGCAGCCTTCACAGCCACTAGACAAAGTAACAGCTTAAAGCACAGCAGTTTCATTCCTACTGACCTTAGTCAGGACATCTGGTGTCAGATACCCAAAGTCTCCTGTTTGGAGGGTAGGTCCTGGCTTTCTTCACTTTTTCACACACCCGTCACTCAGAGCACCAGGTTCACAAATACACCTTTAGAGCACGATTAGATCTTACTTTAGGACAACTGAACTGGGCCTTAGGATCTTCCTAAGCTGTTCCTTTCAAAGAGCAAAGTTGTACACTGCTTCATCCAAGAAAAGGGGTGAAAACAAGATCATGCAAGAGGTCCGGCCTAGAAGCACTGAATGGTGTGACCCCACACCAGCAGACACGTGGACAGGGAGCTTCCCTCTTACCTTCCTGGGAAGGGAAGGAACACCACAACCCTCCCAGGACACCAGCACATACATGGCAGGCTGGAGTCACCTGTTAGTACAGCACATTGGTTTTATATTTAAACGCCACAGCTTCCCTAAATTCAAATTGAACACAAATATTTCCAGTGCCTCTACCTAGGACTAGTCACGTATAGGTAGCAAGGCTACTACGTGCAGTCAGGCTAAGAAATCCAACATCCTTTATGCTATGTAGAGATGGAAAGATATCCTCATGCAAAGAGCTGAATTTCACAGACAAGGCAGTGGCTGAGAGGATATGACAGACTTGGTGATGAAGACAGGACTCTGTCCAGGTGTAATGTCCTGGCTTCTCAAATCCCACTCTCATGTTTATGTACCACTTTTCTTTTATGTAGACTAGAATTAAGCATACAGACCCCATCAGCATGCCATCTGAAAGCCAAACAACTGACCCTTATAGTCAGCTGCATTTGAAAGCAAAAATTCTACCCCACATTTTATTGACTTAAAGACCTAAAGTTACTGGAAATTGCCAAAGTAAAAAACCCAAACCTACTGAAGTTCTGGCTAAAGATCTGCACTTAGAAAAAGAGAAAATGGGGTGACCATGCCAAAAAGCTTTGTCTCTTACATGCAAGACTGACTTGCAGAAAGCAAGAATTAAAGGGGTTAAAGACTAATTTATGCCATTTGTGTTTCTGCAGTCACTCAGCTACCATCCAGCAGGAACATCCTGTTGTGTCTGACACTTCCTTGAGCACTTTTGTCTTCTCCCTTCTCTGTGCTACCACTGTTCTGATTAGATCCAACACCCCCACAGAAAAAGAATCAGCTCTGTGAAAGGCAGAAGCAACACAGCCATCTTCCTCCTCTTCTATAGTTGGTGGAATTCGTTTCGGGAGGAACAAAAACTGCTGCTCTTCTGGAAATGTTGCAGGGACAGACACCTCCTCCCACCTCCAGTTCTATTTAGGTCCTCCACAGGGAAGAGAACCCCCACAGCACCTTCACTATCAGGATGAATTAACTGCTGGCAAAGAATATGATAAAGTTAGTATCTAGGACGTTTTGCTTAAGCAGGACACAAACTTATTCCAAATAATTTTCTCTGAACCCACGATCAAAAAACTTGCAACTTCAGAATGGCTTGGGATTGCTCCAGGGACTAATTTTCCCACAGGCAAGAGGAAATGCTCTCCGCTCAGTTACCCTGAAAAAGAAACTCTCAAAAGAAGCTTCTCTGGCTCTGACCAAGGAAACATTGTTTTGTATAACAGAGGGGTTAAAATAGTTGCTTTTCTCTGAACCCAAGGAAGGCTGGAGAAAATGATCAGTGGCACAAAGTGTTTTAGTCACTCAATTTGGGCGTCTGCCGAAAGATCTTACAGTTCAAACATGGCACTGAATGAGCAGACTGCTATTGCTGGGAGCCTTGCAATGTTAATGTTTTAACTTAGCCAAAAAAAATGGAGTTATGGCAGAATTGATCTTCTAGCTACTTGGACCTCTAAGAGCATCAAAACTGCACAATCCTTTTGATTACGGGAAATTAGGAGCATTTGCTACAAGAATCTCATGAAAGGCATACTCTTCTTCATGCCTTTATGGAGATGTGCAAAATCATTTATGCCGCAAGATTATCTCCCTCGTAGCTGCATATATTTAGTTATATTACATCAAAAGTTTGGCTCCTTCAGAGCTGGATAAGCAGCTGAAAAGCAAGAAGTAACATGATTTGAGTCTCACCCCTAATGGATCTTATGATTTATAGTCCTCTAAAGAGTAATGATTTTTTTCAGACTAAAAAAGAGGCGATTTCACTCAAAGCTGTATATAATAGCTTAAATGGATTCTGTCTTTAAAAGCATGAACAGCTGAGAAAGAAGGCTAAGGTCAGGGAAGAAGAAAAAAGCTGGTCCTAATTGCTGCTTATTCAAAAATGTTATCTTGTTATACGCATATATTCACTATCAACCCAGATATATGGGAATGGATGGAAAAGGCAACAGCAAATTAAGTATTTAGACTTTCTATTTCCACAAACCCCACCCCACTCGATGTTAAACACAAGTCCCACTCAAAGAAAACATATTAAAGGAATTCTACACTGGCTGTTTACATCAGCAATATGAACTTAAATGCAAAAGAATAGATTGCTTTGGCTTCTTAGTCTCACATTAGCAAATGCAATTATCTTTCATTAATTTTACAGAGTGCTCACAGTACAAATTAAATCATTTCTTCATGTCTAAGAAAAACTTTACTCTGTTAATTATTCATAAATACCAAAGTCTCCTACTTATTACTCATCACAAATGTGATTCGTTTCAATAACGCCTGAATAATTCGGCGCTACCCTATTAGTCCCAGAACACAACGTACAATTGCCAGCACCAGCAAGTCAATCACAAACAATAATCCACACTTGCCAGCTGCCAAGGAACAAGAGGAGGAGGAAGGCAGGAATGGCATTTCCCCCCCAGCCCAGTCACCATACTGCCTCCATCATCCCATATGACGAGGAGAGTCCCAAATCTCCTGTCCTGGGTGGCTTTGCTTCCATCCAAGATGCTACCAACTCAGGCACTGCTAGGGTGAGAATTCCATCCCCAAACTGGGAGCAAGGAACCAGGCTCCCAAGGGACAAAGGCAGCAGCTGGGAACGCTCCACCGCTTTGCTTCCCTGAGTATTCACATATGGGCAGGCAGCTATCCAGCAATGGGAATTAACTGATAGAGAAGGGAAAGGGAGATTAATCCTCACAAGTATGTAAAGGAGCCTACAAGGGTAATTCCAAAAATGGCTGAGGGCTGCTCACCCACAGTAATCCCTACAGAGTGAAACAAAGCCCAGGTACTACTGCTGCAGCAAAGTGGTTAAACAAGGAACTACCCACAGTTTTGTGCCCTGGCTGCTCAGCAGGCTGAGCTTATGGGAGGGGAAGAGATGACTGAAAAGTTTCTGCAGGAATAAAATAAACCGAATATGCTGGAGTTACAAGTTTTTGTATTATTTCTTCAGTAATTTAAATAAGATAAACTTGTCCACATCACCAAAATCTCTTAGAATTGCACCAAATCACAAATATATCTAGATAGATAGATAGATAACGTTTTTCATAAAAATGTCAAGAAAACCTTTGACACAAGGAGGTCCACTGACATGGTTCATCCAGACCAGTTGTCCTGCCCTTGGCATGGCTCCCAGAGGCATCCTGGACCCCACTGCACTTCCCAAAGCTTGTGTCTTCTCAGAAAGACCCATTCCAACATCCAATTTTCAGGCACGTATTAATTTTTTTTTGCTTTCTAGCAAGTTACAAGAGCTAATTTGGGCCAAAGCCATATAGAAATGCTGCCTTTATTATTACAGTTGTGGAGAAAGTAAATTAATGCAAAGGATTGCACACAGAGGCCTAATCCATTTGAGGTAAATCAATGCACTGCACATTTAAATTGCTCTGCTTTCCTTCAGAAAAGTACATTGAAGTGATTCATTAGGCACTGAACTGTTCACAGAAACAGACCAATTCTCTTAGGCATGCCAGTGCATCTCTGCTAGTTAAATTTAAAAAGCAATCAAATCTACTAATAAGTCCTTTTTGCCGACATTTACATCAGTAGAGAACATGATTCCTGACAATTCAGATTAAATAAATGAAGCACAAATTAATCTCAGTTAATATGTCTCAGAATCAATGCTCGACTTTTAAACTTAAAAATCTGTATTTTAATAAAAATAACTTATTGGTAATGCCTGACTTCCAAGGGCCTTTATTAACCTTTATTAAAGGTTATAAAGTTATCAAGAGGGATCACAAGGCACAATCTGTGTTTATTTTAATACAGTTGAAGCATTTATCATTTAATTTGAGTATTTATAAATTCCAGAAGAAAAATTAGCAGAAAGGTACATTTTTAATAAAAAGTAATCATGTCTTAGCACAACAGCACCCTACCGTAGTGTTCAAACTCACTCTTGTTTAGAGAACACCAACTTTGATAACATATGGAATAAACAATTCAAGGTGTAACACCTGTGCCACATATCTTGCTCTATTGCAAGATATTTATTTCTGCAACGACTAATGCCTTCTCTCTACCCACAAGAACTTCTCCAAATTTATAGTAAAAGGCAGTAGGAAACATAAACTTTCAAATAACTTAAAGTCAATTTGCACTTTATCAAAGACTTAGAGGAGAACTCTAATATAAAAAAAATATTTTTAATCCCTTTAAGAAGAACACTTTATCTACAAAACCAATAATACCAATTTAGAGAGCTTTACACATCCTATAGTCTAAATCTAAAAAACCCATGAACTTAAGTTTATAACCAAGCCTTTCAAGGTTAGGCCTTGTAATGGGATTAGGTGAAGGAGACACTGGTACTTATGAAAACAATCCCTAGCCCTTCCCCTCAAAACCCCTTTTTCACTCTGTAGGCTGGTCCACTGCTCCTACTGCTTTGGTCCCAACAGGTGCCATGCAGGAAAATTCAACTGTTGGAGGTGCATGTTTGTGGGTGGCAAGGCAGCATCCACTGCAAATCCCACCCTGCAACTACCAGGCTCAAATAAGCAGTGTCATTACAAAATCTTGCCAATTAATGAAGTGGCTCAGAGATACTCAGGCCTGGTAGCATCTCTGCAAAAGTTCTGGGGTTTGGTTGGGGGTTTTTTTTTGGTTTGGTGTTTTTGGTGGTTTGGGGTTTTTTGTTTGTTTTTCGTTTGTTTGGAGTTTTTTGCTTTATAATTGTTGCCCAGTTTTTCCCAAGGCGTTTCAGTGATGTGTATTTCAAGGGCAGGCACCCTCTTGGTAGTCTGGCCAGAGCCCAAGTTACAGCAGGTCTCCCCATCTGCTCGCTCACAGCCTCCAGCTCAGCTGTGCTTATTTCCTCTCTCCCCGAGCAGCCCCCCAGGCTTCACCCCAAAAGCAGCAGCACTTTGGGACTCTACCCTTGGAAATGGTGTCTGTTCCACCAGCTCTAAACTGCCCTAGCCTGAACTATCCACTCAAAGCCTTGGGGTGCCGTGGGGCCCTAAAGCATCTCTTCTGCCTAGTTTAGTGCTGATTTATGGGGCTTAATTATTGCCCAACCTCCACCATATCAGATGAAGTTCATCCACTTACACAGCTATAGAATACCTCTACAGTAGGGAAAGGACATTCAACAGCTGAGAACCAAACCTACAAGTGACTTTTCTCTTCCTGGCAGTACATGAGGGTTTGCCTCCTCCACACCAAAGCAGTTTACTGGGAAACTCTTACTAATACCTTTGTAGCTACTCACACACAACCAAAACTCACCATGGGGAAAACCAAAAACTAAATAAACCCCACCTCAGTCAGACCCAGTACTGCAGACATCAGAGTAGATGACTCCACATTTTCAAGAGCATGTGGATTAATCTGTTCAGCCAACAGAGACACACAACATAAGTGCTTCCCGTTTGCCAGGAAATGATTTAACTTCTTTTTTTCCAGATTTTTGTGAGACTCAACTTGAAAGGGTTGCACTAACACGCAGGGACACGATAAGAACACCCATGCACAGCCAGCAGCTTCTGCCCCACATCACAACCAGGTGCCAACATCAGGCCTCCCAAAAGCCAGCGGGCACCAGCCTGGTCCAACAGGCTTGTACGAGCAGGATGAAGTTTCTCCCAGTCTCAGACTTTCTGTTCCCAGAGCCAGTTCTACAAGCTCATTCTCCTTTCAACAGGGAAGATCTCCTTCCTTTAAACACTACCCAGGAAGAACATCAAATACAGCCCGACCTTCAACCATAGCCACATGTCTCATCCAACAGGGGGACAAAGCGATGACACCACTTAGGAATGTTGGTACCTGTATTTGCTCCTATGTCTCATTACAGTTTCCTGTCTAACCTCAAGATCTTTTGTTTCTTGCAATGGTGCCACTGGATTTACTGCTATAGACAACTTCAGTAGATACTTCCCATAATAATTAGCCAGAGCTGAGAGAAATCTCAGTTCTGTGATGCACAGTTACTTTGGATGCTGCCTCTGTTCAGTGTGCCAAAAGCTTTGAGGCCTCCACAATCAATCAAGTGACCCAAGTCAGTCACTCCTGACTAGGAAAAAGCACATTTCTCCTTTCTCACCACTGGTGCCAAGAAGCTGAGACAATCCCCTCCTTTCTGCCACCACCATCAGTCCATTCCACCCACCTCCCAAATGGCAGATCCAGAGCACTGAAAGCATCAGCTTTGCCTATACCTCCCCCCTTCCCTCTTCTGTGATTTCTGGATGCTGCAGTCGTAAGCAGGGCTGATGGAACAGGAGACAAACAGGAATAAGAACATACAGAATATGTACTCCAATGGGATCCAAGGAGTGAAACCCAAAAATCCCTCCCTCCACACCCAGAGAACCATGTTCCTCCAGGAGAAGAAAGAACCAAAGGAGAATCTATTTACCTGTTTGCTACTTATTACGGGGTACAAACTACCATTACAAAGGAAAGCGGGTTTTGGGAACCTATATGCTCACAGACAGGAAAGCACCATGCTGTTAAATCCACCAAATTGTGTTAAAGCACAACAGCCATCCTGAGTATTTCTACTGCTCCAGTGAAAGAATCTGCACTCCAAACCTGCAATTCCCAGAGAAAACAGAGGCAGACTACTAATGGAATTAAGAGCAGATACTGCAGGATGACTGTTGCAGGCACCAAGGTTCTTCATGTGTACACCCTTCAGGCTGATTCCACCACATCCTACCACAGAGATGCTTCGTACCTGGTGCTGAGCCTTGCATTGTCCAGGACACAGTTTCCTCTAGACTAACAAAGACTCAACTTAAAAAAAACCCAAAAAGCCCCTAGAAACTAGCCCAGGTAGCCAGCAATCTGACAAGCAGACTCGCTATGCCTGAGAAGACAAACATCTGTGCAAAGTAATCACACACAGGTGCAAGTTAAAAGCTTTGAAGGAACATTTGGATATTTCCAGACGAGGCTACACAGCTCCACGACAGTAACTACAGACTGCTTGATGCAGCTGCCAAGGAGTTCAAATCACTCTCACAACAGGGCTCACTTTTCAATCATCTCAACTATACATGCAGGAATCCCTACCCTTGTCAAACCAAGGTTTGCATGAGAAAATTCTTCACTGCTCTTGATTGAATCTTTCTCCCTGCCCTCATGACACTCCCCAAATGGGCCTTGCACTCCTTCAAGGTGCCTCCCCTTCTCTCAGGATTTGCACGTCAGGGTCGTGACTTCCTTTCCCTTCCCACCAGCACACATGCAGGGAGGGTCAGGCCTCCTCCTAAAAACCTCAGTCAGGAATAGCCAGGCTGACCCCACTTGGAGCCAGCACGGCTCCCTGGCTTAGACACCTACTGCTGCTCTGAAAGCAGCTTTTATCTGCCCAGAAAAGGCTTAGACTTTCTGTCCGTTACTGGCAGGAGGTAGAGGTGCTAATTAACCAGTTGTCAGCTGAGCCACTGCTAAACTGAGGACACAAACTAAAATTAAAGATGAGGTATTAAAATGGGCAAAAATACTTGAAAGGACTATTGTTCATTCAAGAACTACTCTTCCTGTATTTTTTAAACATTTAGAAATTGCAGTCCAAATAATTGCTTGTCAAGACACTTTTTTGAGAACAACTGTAGCTATTCAGAAAGCTGTGTAATTAGGTTATTAAAAGTATAATATCATCTTGAAGGCTTTGAGAGAGTAGACCTCTACCTAACACAAAATCATCACAGCTTAATTTTCCTCCCTCTCTCTTGGCTTCAACCCCAAGTCACAAGTCCTAGCAGCCTCTCAGCTGTGACAGCGTACATTGTTTATAGGATGAGGAACCATCACTCTGAACTCCTGAGCAGGTACATGCACTGCTTCCATTCCAACTCAGGAAAGCATGTCCAGTATCCAACAAAGGAAAAAAAATACAAAGACAAAAGCTACAGAAAAAATCCCAGCTCCCCGAGCCTGATGTTCCCTTCCCCCTCAAGTGGTGGGTTCAGGACAAGGAGCCTCCCATTTTTCTGGACAGCACAGCTAAGACCAAGCACAGACAGACCTGTCTCTGGGAAAGGAAAGAAATTCCTGACCCACAGCTACAACTTTGCAGGCCAGGCTGATCTCTGGGGAAAGAGAAACATGTATCACTGGAATCGGTACAGCAAAACAGAGCACATGTTAAGCGATTTACATTTCTGTGACAACATGTTTATAGGACAGGTAAAATAAACTACGTAGCCTGCAAGGCTCAGCAGCCTGAAATTGGGAAGCTAATTGAACCAGAGGGCAAGGAACTGGTCTTGATGTTAGCAAATGGGATGTCACAAAAATTAGACACTAAAAATTTAAAGCAGTAGGGAAGACAAAAGAGCAGGAATCACAATAGCCAAGTCTGATGAAGAGCTGCTCCTTGGGTACAGGACCATAATGATGCTAAGCATTTTTCTACTAGATGGCAGTGTAGTGTCACACTATATAAAAGGAATTCTAGAAAGAAATTGCTTTGTATTTCAAGTGAATCTGTGCTTAGACTTGACTTCAGATAGCATGATATGCAATAGCAGCCTCTTTGTAAAGGGACCTGCCATTAGTCTCGTAGCGCATTACGAGTGATACCCTAGTTTCTAATTTCCCACAGAAAAAGGGGAAAAGACACTGAAACCCTGAGTAGTTCTGCTACATGGTACAGCTGCATGCACGGCCACAGACAAGTTCCTGAGTCTGTAACAACAGAGGGTGAGATCTGATCAAAGAGCTCTGCGAGCAGAGGAAGCAGGTCCTCACTGCTCAGGGGGAAAAGGCAGCTGGGCTTCCGAAAAACAGGGGCAACCTTCAGGCAATCCCCTTGCTATGGTCAGGAGAGGTTGGCAACTTCAAAGGAAGATCCAGGGATAAAGAGAGAACAGTGCCACAAAAATTCAAAATGCAAGCACAAAATAATCAAGGTTAGGGCTGAAGAACAAGGCAAATATTTGCAGGTAACTCAGTCACAACAGTAACCTTTACTTTGCAAGGCCGCCATCCTGTAGCCAAACTTCGGGTACCAGGAAGACATAGCAGCTTACCAACACTCCCAAACCCAACATTAATTCTTGGAGTACACTGGAGCTACAGGAGCTCTGTACAGCCGAAGATGGAAAAGCTCGGGGGGTAAGCTCGCAGGCAGCCCAAGCACCCTCTCTCCTGGGAGAGCCGTTCCGGGGGTCCCCAAGCTGTGGGGCTGCCAGGCCTGTTCCTGTGTCACCGGGATCATCACCCTCGGCCTCTCCCCACCAGCGGTCTCAACCGCGACAGCTGGCGGGACATCACTTCCATCACCTCCCTGCCGGCGGAGCGGGGCAGCTTTAGCTCGCTCTGCAGGGCTCGGGGCACGCTGCACCCACCGCGGTGGCCCCGGGCCGGTGCGGCTGCCGGAGGTGCCACCGGCTCCGTGCCGGGATGCCCGGGTCACACCGCGCTCCCCCTCCCTCGTCCTCCCGCCGCCGCAGCATCCCCGCCACGGCTGCGCCCCGCGGGCCATCTACCGTCCCACCGCCGCCACAGACCGGGGAGGGACCGGGGTCCGCGGGGAGCCCCCCGGGACACGGCCTCACCTGGAGGGCCGGAGCCGCACCTCCTTCTTGCTGTCCACCACGGAGGGCACGCAGTTGGTGAGCTCGGTCCAGTCGGCGTGCAGCCCGCAGCTCCAGCCGGTGGAGAAGCGGGAGAAGAGCCAGGTCTCCCGCTTGCCGGGCCGGTGGCAGGTGCACTTCTTCTGCCCGGCGCGGCACTCGCAGGGCTGCTCCAGCTGGATGTTGCGGACCAGGTGCCGCCCGAAGGTGGTGCCGCCCGTCTTCTGGATGTGCAGGAACACGATCAGGTCGTCCCCCTTGATGTTGAAGTCCCCCCGCCGCAGCAAGTCGTCGGCGGAGAAATTGAAACGGGGAACGAAACGCGCCGGCGTCTCGTCCTCCGCCCGGTACGGGTCGGCGGCGGCGGCGGGGCTGAGGGCGCGGAGCCGCAGAAGCTGGCACTCGGTGCCCGGGCAGACGTACTGCAGCACGATCACGGCGAAGAGGAAGAGCATCACCAGCGCCAGCAGCACTTTGTGGGACCGGTCCTCCATCGTCGCCGGGNCCGCCTCTCGCGGCCGCGCCGGCACCGGGAAAGCAACGGGACCGGGACCGGGACCACACCGGCACCGACCCGCCCTCCACCAGGACCGCCCCGCGCGGCCGCTCCGCACCAGTACCGAGAATGGGACGGGGAATGGGACCGGCACCGGATTGGAATTTCACCGGTAACGGCCTCAGGATTGGGACCATACCGGCACCGCGCTCCACGCACGGACCGGGACTGACACCGGACGGGGACCTGCGCTCCCGCCGGCGACAGGCGCCGCGCACTCCTGTGCTCTGCGCGTGGCCGACCGGGGCGCGCCGGGATGCTCCGTCCGCTCCTGTGCCGGAGCGGGCGGGGCCTGAGCAGCATCCCGCATCCTCGGCAGTGTGTGAGTGGCCGTGTGCCCGTCCTGCCCCCCCTGTGCCCGCTGGCAGCACGTGGCGCGGGGCGGAGGGGGCTGTTCCACAGGGAACATCCCAGTTAATGGCAGTGGCGCGTCTGCGGAGTCACCGTCCCGCCCGTCCATCACACACATACACACACACACTCCCATCGTTGGGCACCGAGCTGTCCACTTTCTCTCCACGCTTCACATCAACACCCAGTGTTTTGGTTTAGTTTGGGGGGTATTTGGGTGGAGGGACAGCGCATCGACTGTTTTTCTTGATGCCCGAGGTGGTTTCTGGTGATTCGGGTAGCAAATACCTGCGCTGTCTCTGTCACGATATTTCTAAACCTCTCTGCGCAACGAAAGTGTTCTGTAAATAACAACAAGGGCTCTGTTGATTTATCTCTGATTACAGTCCTGTGTATATTCCCATGCAAATGATGTTTAACCTTCTGGCTGCTGGTGGCTGTTCAATGCAGCCTCTGGATGGGTGCACATGGGTGCTCACCCCGTGTTCGCCCTGTCATTCCACAGGAACACTCTCCCATCACCTGCCAAGACCTGGCAAGGCCATGGAGCACAGCCAGTGAGCCCGGGGCTCTCCTTTCCCTCTTGGTCCGGCTGATGTTGGGGCACTTAAAGCCTACGAGAACTGCAGCCTTGCAAGAAAAAAAGCAGTTTAAAAAAAAAAAAAAAAAAAANTAAAAAAAAAAAAAAAAGAAGAAAGAAAGAAAGAAAGAAAGAAAAAAAAAAAGGTTTCTGGCTAAAAAGGCTAAAGGAGGTTGTCACCCCATCCCCAGTGTCCTATCCTTGGAAAAGCAGCTGGGGCAGGACCATGGGTTTGGCCACTCCCAGTTTGACTGATGTGCTCCAATACTTTACTGATGTTACACAGAGGTGTTGCATTTCAGGAACCCCCAGTCTCAGGTACGGCTGGAAATTTCTGAGCTTCTTCTTCCCCTCCCCACAGCAGCACCTCAGCTTTTGCATCCCTGTCCCATGTGATATCTCTGTTTCTCTGCCTGGCCAATCAGCCTAGAGCTAAATTTCCTAATATGCCAAGCAGAAAGCAAAGAAAATAGTTTGCAAACACCCTCCCAGACCTTTATTCATCATAAAATGGAAAGAAAAAAAAAAGAAAAAAGAAAAAAGAAAAGACTTACAGACTTACTTCCTTTTCCTCCTCCTCTCAAGTAATTCTCTCTAAATAATTTCAGCAGGTGTATGTGATGTTTGGAGGTGATTTATTAATGCTTTTCATCCTTGAGCAACCTCTTCTGACTTTCTTATTTTTTTCAGTTGTCCATAATATTTTGAAAACATTTACACTCACAATAATAGGCAATTTTATCACAATGATTCTACGCATGAGAACTACTGAGATCATTTTCCTCCATTTGGATCTCCAAAATGAATGGATTGCACCATTTAATGAAAACTCTGTGTTCTGAAATTCAAGCCTTAAAATTATAGATGTTTCTGTGCTTTATATCCATCACTTTCTCACAGTCATTTGTACAAAAAAATGTTTGCCTCCAGTTTTATTTATTTTACATTATGAAATAACAAAGATATGTGGTGAGTTAAAACCAATTCTGAATGCTAATACCTGGGAATTAACTGGAGAGAATAACAATAGCCTAATGTCTACACTAAATTAATATATACTATAAAAGATATGATGCATACTGGGTTGGTGTTCCCAGCAGAGCCATTATTTTGGAATGGGCTAAACAAACAATGATCATCCTTTCAGTAATGAGTGATGGTCTCCAGTCTGCTGCCTTCTCACTCACAGTATGTAAATGATGCTCTCAAGCTTTGATCCAGGGACCCAAAACATTTGCTTAGGCACTAAAGAAATGAAAATTGCTCTGAACTAGATAAAAGTAGGACAGAGCAGAGCTGTTAAGGTTTCACAGCACAGGCAAGATTTGGTGGCTGGCAGGGCAGCTGGTTTAAGTTAAGAGGTCAGGTAAAACCTCTGAGTGCCTAGTAACACCAGTGAAAAAAATCTCCACCTCCTTCTCCATACACGGCATCCCAGACACCCCAAACACATGTTCCCACTCCCCACACATGACCCTTTTCTGCTGGCACTAGGCCCGTGTCTCAGTGCATGGTCACGCCCAGATGAGCACATGGGTATAGCCATTGCTCCTCTCCCACCTACAAGTGTTCTCTGCCACTGGCTGGCCCCTTCTGCACCCACCCTGTAAGCAGCTGCCTTCCTCCAGTCCAGCAAAGCCAAACTGAGCTGATGAAGGATCTGATTGTGGACTGACCCTCTCTTATTACCCACAGGAACGTTCAGAAAATCAGGGGTTTGTATATGCAAAGGCACCGTGTGTTTGCCCAGAGACAGGTCAATAGAACATCTCATGTCTCAAGCCCTAGATTGATCTTTGCTGCTTTAGGAAACTGTTGTAAGCTCATCAGTTTGAGCTGTTCATCACATCCCTGTGTACTTCCTGAAAACCCTTGTTCCCACAGCATCTGAATTTCACCTCTGCATTTGGCTGGCAAATGGTGACTGCTTGGCTCCAACAAAAAGAAAACACACATCAGCTTTGAGATAAGCAGGCTCTTTGTGAGTAAAACAGCTTTACCAGGCATCAAGGCCTCCAGCTTATTGAAAGGAGCAAGGTTTCATACCAGTTCAGCCTGAGTAGGTCCCAGTGCCCACTGTTTGGTAGAGGTAAGGGCAGGAGTGCAGCCAGCTTGAAACCCCTGGGCAGATGGGCAGGACTGGGCTGTGGCAGCCCTGGCCAGGGCTGGGGTAACCCCAGCTGCCGCGGCACCCATAGCTGCTGGGAGGATGAAGCCTTCTTCAGATGAGAGGAGAAACCTTATTTGCACAATAGCACAATTAGAATAACTTGATTAAAAGAAAGGCAAACCAGCTATTAGGTTTGCTTTATCTACTTGTAATGTGATTCATCTGATAGTGCCTGTGCAGGAAGTAGGAGAAGATAGATGAAATAAGTACAGAAGAGCCTCCTGTGTCATGAAAATAGCTTATTTCTTAAAATAACAAACACAGTCATCACCAGACCAACTGCTGCAGCTCTCCTTTATGGAATTGTCCATCTTGTCTGGAATAGCTGACAGCTAAACAGGTTTGTGGCCAGGGCATTCAAAAACACTTTTCCCATCATTTGTCCTCAAAGTGATGAAGTAGATGATCCAGACTTGTCCCCAGCTGCCCCAAAAGGATCTCTCCATCTCACATCCATAAGATGTGCAAACCAACAACTTTGATAATTTTAATTCTCCTTTGAGACTGCATGAAACCAGATTATGGAGTCAAAAGATATCACCAGGAGACAGACAGCATTGAAGACACCACTCTACTCTCTGAGGAAACAAGTCTTAAAAAGAGTCTTAAAATGCATTGTCTCCTATGCAAGGACAATGAGATTGTTCTTGCATAGGAGAAGAAGCAAAGCCAAGAGCAAGGAAATATCTGGGAAAGGACCAAAGAAATGCTGTGGTGGGAGAGAGATGGAAGCCCTACTAGCACCTCATGGAATCTAGTAAAGGGTATGCAAATGAGTGAAGGCATGGAGCAGTGGGGTGATGAGTAAACTAATTAGAAAATGAGGCTTGATTATTCATGGACTTTACATATCAGAGAGCAGCTAATCAAAGGAATAATACAAGTTTGCATATTCTTTGTGATGTGGCCATCAAAGTCTTTCTTCTTGCCACTACTGCATTGCTGCTAAAACCTAAAACCTAAAACCTAAAATCCTAAAACCAAATACACTCAATGCAAGTGTAATATCTTGCACCATATTAGGAGATGGATCTTGCAAAGTCTGAGGTGTTTGAAAGAGCTCTTTTTTTCCAGTTGTTGAACTGATCTTGCATTTATCCCTACTTATAGATCTTGCCTCCCTGAACACAAATGTTGCCCTGAGCTCTTTGGGGGTGTGGTACAGCTTTTAAAAGCTTGAGCCAAAGACCCCAATACTCAAGGGATCCACCTTGCAAGATAATTGCAACATAATCCCTTACAGTTTCGTTTTGTTTTGGACTGACCACTAAATAAACTTTGACTAAATGCCCCATGGGAAGATGGACTTGGCAAGAGGTATTTGCACAGAACTTGCTGGGTGCAGGATGCTTTCGGGAGTACCTCCTTCCCAGCACATGGCATCAGAAACTTTCAGTCCAGGCTGTTCACTGTGGCAAATCTTGGAGCTGGACAAAAGGCAGGCTAGCTTTCCAGTTACAAGGTCTCAGCAGAATTTCCATTTCACACATAGATCTCGGTCCTGTGAAAGGATTTAAAGGAGGACCTGATGTAGGACTGACACCTGGCCATGTACCAAGTGTCTGGGCAACAGTTGGAGGGTGAATAAATGATACTGCCCCATCACCACTGATTCTTTCCCAGCATGTAACTGGCTGAGAAACTGCTGAAACATCAAATTCCCTTTTGGTGAGGACAGCCTGGGACAACTCCAGGGAACAGGATCCATGGGGATGAAAGGGCTCTTTCAAGTATGCCTCTGAATCAGTGGGAAAAGTGAGAAGTTGGGATTGCTTCTGCCACTGATTGCTTGTCTGGATAATTACAGTGATGGGTATATTAATACCATCTGGCATTAGATCCAAAGAGCAACAAGGCATTGAAAGAGATTACTGGTGAGGTGTGCGAAGAACCATTTTGGAGGTGCTTATGAGCAGATTAGGAGGAATTAGAAAGGGTGTGAGCCAACAAAGCCCAGAGCTGCAGACCATATGGTCCAAGGGACACTTTTTGCCCACTTTGAAGATATATAATGCAAACTGGTGTATCTGACCTAGTTCAGGACAAAACCTGCAACATTTGCATGATTAAAGTAGGTGAGAGAATAAGATAATGTGCAGTGGTCTTCAACAGTGGTTTTGCACTGAAGAAAAAAGCTGTTAAAAAACTCATACAAATATTTGTTGAATCTTCCTAAAACCCACGGGGAACCACATGGCCCTGGAAGAACAGTCAGAAAAGATGTAATGTTACCTCATGCTATCTCAGTAGGTAGTCCTGTGAGGAGTTAAAGCAGTGGGATTTGGTCCAAAGGCATTCAAGACATCTGAAAGGTGAACTTTATCCTTTATAGAGAAATTATTTCAGTTTAACTATAGTGGTTTTGAAATCAGTATGGTTAAGCTGTTACCACCTTTTGCCCAGGCACTCTTCAGTCCTAGAGTAGTTAGTATCAATTTAACTTAATTTGGTGTCATTCTGTGTACAGATTGCATCTTGGATGCTGTATAAATATTTACTTGTTGAAATTAATGCTGAATTTGGACAATACAGTGTTGTGGAATTAACTTACGTGACAGACAATCAGCTGCAGGAGCAAAAAAAATCTCAGGAAGAGGTCTTAAATTTCAGATGACTTCATGCAATTACCTAGTTTTTTTAATTAACAGAAGAATAAATGAAGGTAAAGCAAAAATAATCTCAAGCATTACCAAATAATAATAATAATAAAACAAGCTCTGAGGACAGCTTCTTACAGCAGCAGGGCTGATGAATCTTCAGGAAGTGATCCCATAGTCCAGTGAAACAAAGAAATGTTCAGTTTGCAGCAAGGTTTTGGAACTGCAGATTTACCAGGAATAGCAAATAAATAATTCACTGTTTCTGAAGATGTGTTCTTTTACTTCAGATCTAGGTCTGCCAAGCTGCTGAAGGGCTACAGCAAACATCCCCTTACAAAATAGAAAATGAGGGACAAGCAGGAGTTTCATATTCCAGTTATGTGTAAAAAGACTCCTAAAAAAAGAAAAAGCTTCCTTTCCTCCATAGCCCAGCCCCTCTCCCCCACCCCCTGCCCCTGCTGCCATGAGTCCACAGGCAGAGTATTTGTGTTGTACTACACTGAAACTTCCAGAAAAGAAAACAAAAACATAATCAAACACTTAAAATTTCACCACAACAGAATTCAGTAGAAAATCCCCAGCTGGACTGGATGTAAATAACAGATATTGACTGCAGCAATTTCTTGTGGCTTCCCAAAAACACTCAGGGTTCACAGCATTTGCAATAACTCACAGAAAACCAGGGCAGTGTGAATGTATACCTCCTGATCCTAAATTCTGCTACCTGGGCCAGCCTCCCTCAGGCACCCTGGGCAAACCCTGTGTTTGCATTACTACAATCACAGGCTGCCCTTAGAACCCCTTTTTGCTGGGATGCTGCCAGTCCTGCATGTGCTTGAGCTGCTACCTCACTGGATCTAAATAGCGGCAGCTATTTTAATCCGCTGCTGCAATACATGTGAAGAAATTCCTTGGAATCCCTTGCTTCTGTTCCCAGCTGACACAGAGCCACGTGCCAGGGAGTGCACATGCAGGTCGTGCCCCTGGCCAGAGCCTTCCTTCCTTGCCTTGGACAGGAGATGGATGTGGGGTACCCACTCCATGCTGAGAGCACCACTCCACCCGGTGAGGGCTGAGCAGCACGGGCTGTTCATCCTGTCTCTGCCTCCTGCTCAGCACTTTGGGAAGGCTGAATCCATGGAAAGGATGGCTGAGGACCAGCAGCAGGCTCACCACCGCCTCAACCTCCCCTCATCCATCTGCTGCCAGTGTCAGCTCTTCATGCCCCAGGCTGCAGGCTGCACGGTCAAACACTTGCTATGTGTACTGTAGCATCTAGTCCGACACTGCTTAAATCAGAGAAGACAGCAGGTGACCTCCCTTGTGTCTTGAACTTTTGCTAACTGCTCATTGATATAGTCAGAAATTAAGTGGGCAGAGGAGAGGGGGTCAATGGTTTGTTTCCTGCCCTCTCACAGGGACGAGGGTCCACTGCTGTGTGTGTACACTGTTACTCACAGATGTGCACTAGGTTACTGTGCAAGAATTACCTGTCCAAAGAAATGATGAAGAGATGATATTATTATAATGCATGGATCTGGCTCCAACCATTTTCATGCTCATCTTTCCATAGTAAAGATAAGCAACACATAATGCTGGCCTTGCACACTAAGGAGTGGAGGACAGCACCTCTGAGCCTCAAAATTTAGGAGATTCACTACAAGAATATCTGTCCACCTACTGCACAGAGCTTTTATGGACCTGCTTAAGTCCCAAGCGATGTAACAGTTTTCCAAGAGCTCCCTCTAACTCTGAATTTTTTAGAGACTCAGAATAATTAATCTGGCTGTGACACTATGCAGAACACTGTAACAACCAGAAGAAAAATAACTTATCAAAAATATTATTTTCTTTCATGCAAAGAACCAAACTTTAAATGATTCCATCTGTCACTTTCATCTGCACCCTGTTTCATTGGCTGGATGTGCTCATTAAGATAAATTTCAAGCCAGCAGATAATTTTTACCTTCAGGGCTTTGATGAAATGTAGTGTTTGGGACTTTCTCCCCTCCTCCATTTTTGACAGCCTTGACAGAGGAATAAGTGTTTCTCTCTTACGCTATTTTGCAATTATATGGAATGGCTTTGACCTTCCGAAAGGGAAACACGCTACAGTTAAATTCCTCCTGCTTTCCCCATGGGACTAGGAGCTGGCCAAACCCTTCCAATAAAAGTTTCCCTCTCGACCTTGCATCATAAACCCCTCTTTTCTTTACTACTCTGTCCCCTCAAAACCTCCTTAGGAAAACTCTAGCCTTCCCAAAAGATGGGCTGGAGAATTTCTATGCTATGCAAATGGTTAAAACATTTTTGTTTCTTCCCTGAAAAGACATAAAAGCAATTTGTTGGATTCCTTAACCTCATAACCAAACACAACTGTACACTGTGTACTCTGTGTGTTACAGCTCTCTGTGCTTTCCGTCCCAATGACTTATTTTACTGTAAGTGTTAATTATAGATTGGAATGGTTTCATGAGGGATGTGATAAATCATCTGCCACTTAAAGTTTTTAAATCAACGCTGGGTGTTTTCAGTGGGGTCCTGCTCTGTGCCTGGAGCACACAGAGGCTCCCAGTGCGTTTTCAGGAGGGTATATAATCACATGGTCATGGTCAGCCATGGTACTGAGGAATTAGGGGATGGGCGGGATGCCCTTTGTCATGCAGGATGTAAGATTAGTTGGACTTAATGGTCTATTTTGGCCTTTAAATCTGCGAATAGGGAAACGGAAAGAGGAAAAAGAAAACAAAAAGAACAAAAGTCCCTATTATAACCAGCATGAAAGCAGAGCCAGAGGGACAGCAGGCAGCTGGGGCTAGAAATGAGTACTGGGCATTCTTTTCCACTGCCCCTGCTCCCAGAGCTCCCCAAGCTCTCCTGAGCTCCCCAAACAGGTTCTTACAAGCAAAGCCAGGAGCCCAAGCCCACTGGGATTTGCTGACATCTTTCAGAAAACAACAGACGTGAGCACACACACAATGCACAAATGATTTTAAATTTCTTTTCCCCCTTGAGGTTATTTTAGGTGTTCCAGAACTAGAAATCTAATGCTTTTTCTATTTCTAAATTAAGCTAATTAAAATTTTAATCTAGTGGACATTATCTTATTGCATAATTGGAAGAGCTTATATTGCAGTGGTTTGGTTAGTACCAATTCTTTTTGCTTTAAATTGTGTTTCATTAATTGAACAGGGCTTAGATAGGTGCTTATAAGGTCCTAAGCCAACTATTTGTTCTTAACAAAATACTCAGTTCTCCCTTTCAGCTATACCTGCTCTGAGCCTCCAAGCCTTATGCTGTAATGGTTTTCCTTTAGTGAAGGGTAGGTTATTACACCCATGATCCACATGGGAATTTCAGGAGCTATAGGCACCCTCACAGACACCACTGCAGACTGAATTTGCAGAGCAAACACAAAGGATCCTTGCTGGAAAATGGCAAACTCAAACCCTACCTACTGACTTGCTGATATCTTCTGCTAAACCACGGGTTATTGAATCATTAATTACTCCCAGTTCACTATTAAGTCCCAAAGAATCTTTCTATAGACTAGACTGCTATTACTCTGCCATACATTTAAAAGAGATTACTGTTAATTAATTTAGCTCATCTGCATACCTAAAATTCAGCTAAGCCCTCTATTGTGTTACCTGCTGTCATTTCAGATGTGTAGGACGTCCAAACTCCCATAGAAATAGAAAGGGATTAAACTCATGTATAGAGATAAAAAACAATTTAAGAAGTTGCTTTTCAACACTTCCCACAGGGCCCTGTGCAGATTAGGACCTGGAATCTGGCAGAACCCTTCCTGCTGGTTATCCATCCCACCAGGAGTCAACTTCCCTCCAGGACTTTCAACCCAGTGCTTTCCCAAGACACTGAATTTCCTGAAAGCATGAATAACACGTTAAACCACAATTTATCTACTCCTGGGGCTGAGGCACCCCAACTGGTAAACGTAAATCACCCAGAATATTTATGATGTACTGACACATTTCCATTCTAAAATAGGAGTCCGACACACATAAATCCTCATAAATGTTTCTCCAGAACCATCCGAATCCCATTCACCCCAGACACTGTCACCAGAATCTGCATGGGAACCCCCACAATGCCTGAGGTTGACTTGGATAGGCTAAGGGCTCTGCTTCTACCACAACAAATGAGTAAATAATTACATTAATAATAAGCCAGACCTTCCAGCTGGCAAAATCACAGGAGCCAGGGCACTTTTGCTAAACAATTTCAGATTAAAACAAAGCAAGCAACCTCCTGTCAAAACTAAGCAGCTCCACGCAGCAGAAATCCCTTGGATAAAAATTGCTATTCCTCCATAAGGAAAGCAGAAAACAATTTGGTATAAAAATTCTTGTGGGTTTTTTTTTCCCTGATTTGTTTTGTTGGGTTTTTTTTTTTTTCAAAACACATAAAAACTCTCAGAAGAAGATTATTCCTCAGGTAGCAGTTTCTTCTGGAAAGATGGAGAATTTTAGTAGAAGGTTGCATCCAAGGTTAAAAAAAAAAAAAAGGCACAATTTCACAATTTCGTTAGGCTCTATTATCAGCTCCCCTTCATGAGCTGCTTTGGGATTAAGGGGTTGACAGCAGCCTGGTTAGCTAGCAGGGAATCATGTGGATCTGTGGGGATGTGGAGCTCTCAGCATGGCGGTGAGCTGTAAGGCACAGCATGCCTTAGCAAACCTGCAGCTCCGAGCACCGGGTTAGGGATCTGCTGCAAGATGGGAAAAACCCACAGGGCTGCTGTCTCACAAAGCTGAGCGCAAACATTCACCTGCTCCTCCAGTCCTGTTTGGAAATCAACGCAAAGTTGCTCCACAATTGCAAAACAGACAGCTCTTAAGCAGAATCCATTTCCTAACCAATAACTCATTTCCAGAGTAGTCAGTGACTCTGCCCAAGGTGAGTCCCAGCAGCCCTGTCTGCATTTAATTTGCACACTGGTTTTGTTCAGGATGCAGTCCCTGCATCACCACCTCTCTCTCCAATACTGGCATTTTCCAGGCTGACAGCCAAAGGGATGTTTAGGCAGACATTCCTGCAGACAGAAACCTAAAGCTGGTTTGCTTTACCTCTGCTCCAAGAGGGGCAGGATGGCAAGATATCTGAGCTCATCACTCAGACAGTTTGCTTGCAATGAGTGTTCCACCATGCTTGAGGCAGGGAATGGTCTCTGCTGACCAGACCCTCTACCTCTCTATCCCCACTGCCTCTAGAGCTGTGTCTCTCACTTAGGTGATGTCAAAACTCAGGGTGTATTTGCTGTCAAGACAAGGGTTGACACCCAGTTGTGTTACCCTTCTTGAATTCGCTTTCAGGAACCCTGAAAAATGGGACCACAGAAAAGTTGATGGGAAGAGCCTCTCATCCAGCCTCCTCCTCAAAACAGAGTTATCACCAGCACTAAATAAGCTTCGGCCATGGCTTTGTCTAGCCAGAGCATGAAAACCTTCCAGGCTATGGATTCCACAGCCCCACTGGATGACCATGCATCTGTCTCACAGAGAAGTTTTCCTGATCTCCAGTTTGAGTCTTCCAAGCTGCTGTTGCCCCTTGTAACATCATTCACCTTTACCAAGAGGAGTTTGGCTCCATCATTTCTGCAGGTAGCTGAGGCTGCTATTAACTCACTCCTTCACCAACTCAAACTACCCCAAGGCACATCAGCCAGAACCTTGAAGGACATCCCAAGCTGCAGAAACTTCCCTCCTCTCCAGTTATTCAGTCAAACTAGGGTCAGCCAGTTCTGGTAGCATAGGTTTAGGTCTTGGTCTGTACTTCACAGCATACGTCCCAGTCCCTTTGACCCAGCCAAGCAAAGCCTGCTCAGGACATCACTGAGGGGGGCACAAAGTTTTCCCACCCATATTCTCCAATAGCAGTGCTGAGGCACCCACACTAGACAGGCAGAAAAGAGAAACCATTCAATTATTATTTGTCTTGCCCACTGAGTTGTCTGAAAAATGCAGCTTGGATAGGGATAAAAGCAGCTACATCCTCAGTGGCCCAGTAGATGCCCACTATTTGGTGGCCTCCAGCTATGTCCTAAAGCCTTCTCAGTCCTTAGCCTGACTAAAGCCCATACTTTCCAGTTAAATTCCTAGTTTACGTGGCAAAACTGCTTCCCAAAATATCCCTGTGGCACACCAAACAATCTTGCTGTCAGGACTCAGATTTCAGTATGATTGGTAATGAGTGCACCAGGCATCAGAACTAGGTTATTAAAATATCTTTCATGATGAACAATGTAAAATAAATGTGGATAAATTGTATTATTCTGGGTCATTTAATTTTAAGTGCAGCAGCTCTGTATTTTTTTACCACTTAAACGATATGCAGCATGAAACAGCACAAATAAATACAGATGTAGAGAACATTAGATACACTTTGTAAGAGCAAATTATGCACGTTCACATTTCATTCTACTTAGATCAAAATTAGATGGTTTTCCTCCATTATCTCAGTGGATACACTAAAAGTCAGTGATTTATGAAAGAAACCGGTGTGAATGCCATTATAATTGATTAACCTAAGAGACTGGTGACCTACTTATAGATATACAAATATGATTATAATTGTGCAGTAAGTAATTGAATGTTCTGCAGGACTTCTTTATAATATGACTGTAACGCATAAAAATAAGAGGTAGAAAAAAGGCTTCAATGCTGTGCATGCTCTGAGATGCTAGGGAGAGGTGCTGAGTGTTTCTGCTCTCTCCTGTCAAGGTGAATTGGTGTTGAGACCCAGCAGAATCAACCCCCTCCTGAACAGCCGCACTTCACTGAAATAAACTGTCCTGTGGACAACAGGTGCTGCTGTGCTTTTGTGGCTGGGATAACTTTGGACACCCTGAGCAGATCTCATTGTCTGGGGGATGCTGCATACAGACCCCTCCCGAGTCATCTCTCCCGGAACCCCTTTTCAGGCTCCCTTTGAGTCAAGAAAGGGGGACAGGCCAGAGGTCATGAAGAAATAAAAGGAAGTTATGGGTCCCTGTTTCCAAATCACCCCTTCACAGTGGGACTAAGCCCTGCCTAGTGTGTCTGGGACTCTACCAAACCTCAGGTCTCAGCTAGCTGTGACTCTGAGTCCAGCATTGCTGCCATGTCTGCTAATGCGTATGAGCACCCACCTGCCTGTGCTACAGTTATAGGACATAGGAAAGAGCAAGAGCATCTCCCTGCCTCCACTGTTTTGCAGTCCACATACAGAACAGAGGACAACTAATGAATACAGTCCCCAAGTGCTGGTAGCTCATGAAGACTAAAGATTTTACCTAGACCATGCAAATGGCTATAATCTGCAATCGCAGGCAGTGCTCCTTGCTAACTGAGTTTTCCAACACCTCGGCAGTGTGTGTCTGCTGGACAATGCCCCAGCATCACCCAGCCCACAGCTGCCTGGAGGCCCTCGTGGCATTATTATGTGTCACAGATTTTACTGTATCTTTTGCTGCCAGTCACTTCTTCTGACTTAATTTGCCTGAACTCCTCTGCATGGACACGGGCGGCAGAGCTAACCTCTGACAATGACACACACCAACTCTCCGCAGAACAAAATTTTAGATTCCTAATTTGAATGACTAAATATACCAAAGCCCAGTGATGAATTATTTAAAATCTATACAAATTTTGATGCTGCATACTGAGCTAGAGACTTGAATGCACCTCTGCAATTATGTGTCCCTCTGCCTACAGCTCCACCATGGAAAAGCATCCATTTAAAACCCCTGGGATAAATGATCTGTTACAATTCCCTGGACTGGAAACCCTGGAGATGATGTGGGAGCCAGGAGTTGCTAGGATGGGATTGAGTTAATTAGCACTGTGTCTGAGGAGAGCCGTAACAGCATAATGAAACAAATAGAATAAAAGCAGTTTAAAGTGACTCCAGTGGATTGATGGGCGGGCACTGGTGACTCTGGAACAGCCAGAATACCCATGCGTGCATGGCTCTGCATTTGTCATGCATTGCTCAAGCTGGGGGAGAGGATGGGTCACTGCAGCTCTGCAAGAACTCTCTGTCATGGTGTGCATTAGGGACAGAAAGGTGGAAACCATTGCCAGCAGCTCCTTGCTGCCACAGCACACCTGGCTCAGTGTCAGCCTTGCTTGTGAAGAGACAAAGCCACCCCTGCCCAAAATCCTCATGCAGGAAGGGGTCAGGTTCAGCATACACAGCTCCTCAGAAGCCACACTGAGAGAGGCACTGTATCACCAGGAATGCCTGGCTCCCCAAGGATAACCTTGCACACAAGTCCTGCATCAGACGTTCGTCTCCCACCACTGTTGAGGGCTCCTGGCAGGGCTTGCAGGACTCCTGTCTCCTTGCATCCTGCCATGGGCTTTGTCAAGCACGTGCTGGCAATGGCTTTGCAATGCCCTGCAGCAGAGCAGTATGTCCATTCAGCTACAGAGCCACAGACATTTAGAGCACACCCCATAGAAAAGTTTTTATCCCACCTCCCTCAGAGTTGCCTCTGAGCTCAGCATTCCAGTGACTGGATAAAAATCGCTATATCATTTGACTGTTTCATCCATCCTTTCCAGTGCTGAGAGCCGCCAAAGGATGACTGACAGGTTCTGCTTTTTCAGTGTGTTTTGCATTCTTTTCAATATTCAGTTGTCTGGAAGAGGAATATGTTGGCCCCAGCAATGCTGCATTTGAGAGAGGTGCTGGCTTCTTCAGCATAAATTGTTCAGGGTATTTTTACAGTCGGCATAAAAATACTGACACTGCCGGTATGGATAGCTCTGTTATCACACCTGGGGCCAATAATGAAAGTGTAAGGAAAAAAAAGAAAGCCACAAGTTAAACCCTTGCTTTACAACAATCACACTCTTCCTTTTAATTTTGAACTTCTCAAATCCCAGCTTCCAATAAAATGAATCAGTGAAAGATAAACAGAACTGCCAAACTGCACTGTTTTGAAGCAGAGAGATGACTCCCAGCTCAGCCAACTATTCTGACTGCCAAATATTATATATACAAAAATGACAAAGCATAACAATGCAAAAGACCACATACTATCTCTATCTCTGCCACTGGGAACTGGAACTGTGCCCAGCAGTGGTATCTAGTCCTGAGCATTACCTGTCAACCAAAAACTAGAGAGAACTGCTGGGGCCAGGGAGCAGCTATTAGCTGAGCTACTGAAAATATATCTGCAGCTTTGCTTTAACAAGAGGAGCATAAATAAGCCCAGTCTGGCTTTCTCTTTAGTCAAAGTCCTCACTGCTGCTGCAGAGGCATTTATGTTGTGGCTTTGCCTGGCCCATTATTGCCAAAGAGCCTGACCCACACAAGCCACACAGAACTGACACACCCACTGCTCTAACACCATGACATGTCTTTTTCTGCAGAACTGTTCCTCATTCCTACCAGCAACAGCTGGACCAAAACCTCACTTTCTGCTTGCTCCTTTCACTTCAGTCCTCACCTCCTTTTAGCCTCACTCCACAAATCCAAGCTATTGAGAACTGTGGGGTCAAACAAATCCTTATGGGTAGTACCTGTGCCACTCTCATCCCTCCTCATACATCAGCTGCTCTTCTTTTCTGAGCATTGCTTGGAGTGAAGACAGACCTGCAGTGAAATAATCCCAGTTTCAAGCCCATTGCAGAAATTAAAAATGACTTGTTTCCAGTTGGATGCAAGGCTTACTAATTTCTCACCAGTATTCAGGTGGCAAGTTTGTCACATGAATAATTGTCTGTCCAAAGAAGTGTTCCACTGGTAGGGTTATTAGTAGGAAAACAGGAATTCAGTTGGAAAGCATTAATAAACCTTAGAGACAACAGCTGTTATGGTGATTGATCCACTATCCAAGTGTACACAACTCATACAGGATGAAGGAGCAGAGGTTATTGCACAGGGAGAGAGAGGATATACTGAGAAGTGGGAAAGGAGGCAGAGTTGCTGTAGGGGCCAGGGATAAAAATTGGTACTGTCAGGTTCAAAAGCATTTAAAAATTCCACACATCCTTTCCAAACCTGACTAAAAATTAAATTTTAGTGGTTTGCATAATTTGTTGCTTAGAATGTTACTTTCTTTTAATACACATGGGCAATGGAAGTATAAGAGTTTTGTGCGTGACAGAGAGAAATTTCTGTTTATTCCCCAGGATCAGCAGATGCTGCAGTGTGAAGACTGCAGATGCTCCAAGGAACACATCCAAATCTGCCCAGTGCACCCCTCCCTCCCTTGAGAGGAGTGATGAAATCACCAAGTTCCTTCAAGGGCTGAAAGCAGGATTAAGGGGAGAACTGAATATTCTATTGAAATGAGAGAAATTTCTGGCCCACTGTGTCCGATCTGGTGCAGGTCTCTCCTGCTCACCACGAGCTGCGCATTGGGAACATGGTTCCTTTCTGCTTGTGTGCATCAGGAGTTTGTCCTTTGATACTCACTGAAGTCTGGTTTTGGTCTGGCTGGGTAAGGATGCTGGTAAGAAAAGGAGAAAGTGAACGTAAGGTGGCATGTTTGGCATATAGGAACATGCCATGCTTTTCAGCAGCTCCCTTTGCCTTACTGGGAACATCTTTTTCTGCAGGAATATCCCATCCCTCCCAGCAGTATTACCTTTGCCATAGCTGAAAGGACAACTCATGGTGTCATGAGGACAGAGCAGCGGGAATTCAGGTCCCTCCATGCAGGGATCCCTCCCACCATCACTAGGGTTGGGAGCAGGCTGTGATTCACCCCAAAGTGTGCACATCATGTTATTACAGGTTGTGCCAACTGCACTAAAGGGTGTTGAGCTCACTTCAGTATGTTTGATTCCAAAAGGAAACAAAAAACCCCTTCCGGTTTATTATTTCAGCTAATTATATGAACCAACAGTGTTTCATCAAAACCATTTTGGAAAAATAAGTGGAAAATATTTGCAAAACCAAAGCAACCATTTTTCTCCTGCCAGGGTGGCAGATGCAAACATAAAGAGTAACATGTCCATACATCTCCAATCTCAACTTCTTATGAAACAAAATAAAAGCAATCTGGTTGTGAACTGATCCAAAGCAAATACAATATTTCAGAACACACCACATTTAGTTGGTGGGGCTGATTTATATGATGCAATCTAAAGACCAGTGTGCAAATATGGAGGGGAAGACTATTTCCCCTTCACACTTTCTTACTTTGCAGACATTGTTTTTGTTCTGCAAGTAAGGAGAGGAGTAAGTGAGGAGCCTTTGGCCTATGCAGCAGCTTCCTGTGAAGGATGAGCACTGACAGATTTCTGTGGCAATTCCAAAAAGGGCTGTTTTACGGGCCAGAGGTTCCCTTCGTCATACAGAGCATTTTGCCATTTATGGTGTGATCCGTGAGATCATCACACAGTGGTCTTCAAAATAAATACTGCCAAAAGCATCCCTTGCCCAAGTTCAATTTGCAGGCACTACCTCCATCCCCAGTTTATAGCTGGAAAGAGAGGCAGGGAGAAGGCAGCAGAAACTCCCTTGGGAAGCAGTCATAAGCCCTGGAAGTGGTCAAAAAATGAGTAGATGTGGTGCTTCACAATATGGTTTAGTGGGAACCATGGCATTTGCTTGGAGGCAGGACTTGATGAACTTGGAGGTCTTTTACAACCTTGCTGGTTCTATGACCTTCCTCAGGGCATCTCTGTGCACTGAATGTCAGTGCTGGCAGTGCTGGCAGTGCTAGCAGCAGCCAGCTGAGCCTGGGATGGCAGACTGGGAGAGCCCCATGCTGTCCCATCTCCTTTGTCACAGATCATCTGAGAGGCAAACAGCTCATTGTGTTTGACGTTTCCACAACTCTTTTTCTGAAGAAGTGCCGCTCCAGCCATATCTGTTCTGTTTTTAGATTTCATGGTCACTTTCCAAGATTTAGTGGCTTTTCAGCAGGCAGAAGAGCACCTCGGTTCGGTGGCACTGCAGTCCTACTTAGAGATAATTGCCAAAGTAAATCATAAACAATGGGAGACCTAGCAAAAAAATGTAAATCACATGTTTTAAAAGTGAAATTAAAAATAAAATAAAAAGAAGGAGAAAGAAATAAAACAAAAAGGATGAGAAAAAATAAAATAAAAAGGAGGAGAAAGAAATACGACCAAGATAATTGTCATTTTCATTAAGGACATCACTAAAGGATTTCCAAAACAGGTCCAGTCCCAGTTTTCGGTTTACTGCATTACTAAACGTTGATCCATCATTTTGCAATGAACCTAGGCATCCATTTGTTGGGGACCTGCAGGCTTTCTGAGTGAAATCCTCCAGCTGTCCCTCATGGGCTGCAGTCAGGAAGGATGCCAACTGTTCTGGATAGTTGCTGCTGCTGTCTTGAACAGAAGTCTTCCTGAGTCCTTCTCCAGCTCAACTTCATCCCACTCCCTGTTCCCTGGAAGAATCAAAGCTTGTAGTTTACACATGGCCAAATCCATGTTTTACATCCAGACACCCTCATTATTTTGGGCTGCACCAGTGCTGTAGCAGCACAGTGCAAGACACTACCAGGCTGGGGTTGCTCTAAGTTACACTTCCCAGGAGAGAGGGAGGTCAACAACAACAACAACAACAGTATTTAGTTAGAATTTAGTGCTGTCTTTGCTCTTTCCCTCTTGTTGCCAGCAGTTGCATTTGGGCATCTTGCACACCAGTGGTGTGAGGGGTGCAGGACTTGGAGAAAGCCCCGATACCTGGATTTCATGAGCAAGGCAAAACAGCCATTCTGAATTAAAGGAACGTCTTACGGCAATGTCAATAAACAGATTTGCTAATTAATACCAATTCAATTACATGCATTTAGTGCTCAGATTGCTAAGCAAAGCTCTTCTTCTCTCACAGCTGCAAAACTTCAAGCAAGGCTGGGTATTTCCCTCAGCTTCACAAGGAATCTGGCAGCTCCTGGGACAATGAGCTGCAATATAAACTGCTGGACTGCCCAGCCCTGTTGGTGGCTGCAGGATCCCCATGATATCCCAGGGCTTTTCTGCAGTGAAATATGCTTGATATGGAGGTCAGGTAAACTGTGCTATGCTGCATTCAGGAGCTTTTTCCAATTAGCACTGAGGTCAGTCTCCAGTCCCAAAGTTCAGATATTCAAAGTCTGAGGGTTGTTTAAGGTTAAGCATGATTGAGCTGGGCTAGACCTTCATTATTTTCTAAACACTGGCTTTTCTGTTATCTTTATTTATTATACTTACTATTCCCTTAATGGTGACTTTCCCTGGACTTCTTCTGGGAAGTGCCATACTCCTTTTTCTTGTGAGGAGAAGAATTCCCCCACCAGCACACAGCCATGACTTGATGACTCAAATTTGTGAAGTCACTTTGTTTTTTATGGAAATCTGGTCATCACTGCAAAAAGAGGCCCCTTCATTTTCACGGCAAAGTGGCCTTTTCTGCTTCAGAAAAAACTCTGGATGTTTCCATAATTACACACCGACCTATGGTTGAACAAGCCTGCTAAAAGGCTGTTTTATCTCAGCATGACCAGACTCTATCAGATTTATTGTATCCAAAGAAAGTTGCATCACAAATAAATAATTTCAGTGGTATTTTGCAGAATGAGAAAAACAAATTACTTGGCAACTATTCTCTTTTTCTTCTCCTCCTTAGTCACCTGGTTTACAGGGCTATTGACAAATTCACCCTGGCTAAAAATGTAGCCTTAGAACAGAAGAGACAACCTCATCACCCTTCCACTTCACAAAGTTTTATCTTGAGTCCCTTTTTCCTCTTGCCCTCTGGAGACATTGTGTCTCTGCGACACTTTCTGATTTCCTGCTGCCAGTCTGGGAGGGTGGCCAGGAGATGAAGCGAGGGGAATTTTTTGGTGCCTTCCCTGAAGGACAGTGGCTCCTTGCTGTAACTACAATTCTGCAAGGGGTTTTGTGCACCACTGGCACCTCATCTCCTGGCACATAACCTTCCTTCCACCCAGCCTTACCCAAAATGACTCCCATGCCCATGGTGGGTTGGGACTGGATCTGCTTGCAGGTAGGAAGCACAATGGTGCCCTGTTTGGTGGGTCAGCCCAGGCACTGCCTCTCCATGCAAGGTTGTTCCTTATATTGCCATGGTCCCTTCTTGCTGCAAGCATGATAAATGCCAGAGCTCTTCAACCATTTTCCTATAGGAGAATTAAAGTTTTAATGACTAACCTTTATAAATTATAAGACCAATACTCTAAATAATAAATAGTTTCTGGCCAGGTCTGAGCTATTATGCTCCAGCATGATATGCTGAGCCCCCATCTGCATTTATTTTCCATACTGTATTCAAGTCCTCTTATGTCATTGAGATAAGCAGTCATGAGATATGTGTATTCCAAAATGATGTCCTCATTCATCATTTCTTCCTCGCTGCTCAGCCTGATTACATTTAATTCAAGAAGAAAGAAGCCTAGCCTGGGCCCACTGAGCATATAAGGTTAAAAAAGCAATACAAATGAAGCAACGGCTTCCTGGAGAAATGGCTACAGAACACAAAATAACAGCATCCCTTATCAGCACTGATGCTGTGTATTTTCCTCCTCATTTTCAGAGAAAACTCACAGCACAAATGACCCATTCATCAAGATCAGCAGGTACAACTCTCCTTTAAACACATGTGCACAAAAGCAACCACCCTCCCCATTAATAGGGAAAAAGCTTGGAGCATTAATTTCATCTGGTATTAATACAAAGCTTAATTACAAATAGAGATAGGAGAGCAAAAGCTTGCTGCAGCTCTGAACTGTTTCCAGTGGCACTTGGCTTAGGGAGAAATATCTTTTGTTTCTACAAGTTCTTTTCTGTCGCAGTATTTGGCTGCACCAGGATGCAGCAGGGAGGAATAACGCCAAAATGTGTCTATGCACAGTGTGAGCAGCAGCTTTCCAAGCCTGATGGAAAATTTCTTGTGACTTTGTACACTCACCCTCTCTGTGGCAGCCTGGGATGCAGGGTCTGTGTGCATGGAGCCTCCTCAGTGAGCAGAGGGGGACTGGGAGAGTGAGAGGCAGCCTCTACTGAAATCCTTGCTCATCTTCTGCAGTGATGCAGCCACTGCCAGCTGCTCTTCACCAGCCCATGCACAACAGCACAGCCTGTGCCAGCTCTGAGCCGGAGAGCCAGCTCTGCCCTGGGTCCCAATCCTGCACTCTCCCAAATGCCAGCATAGCTGCTGCTCATTCCCACATCACTCAGTGGCTGAGGTGAGGTTGCTGGGAAGACTTGTGTGCTGCAGACAGAGGCTTGGCTCAGCGTGGGAGTCTGCACGTGATAGGAATGGGCACTGCAGGTCCTGGCACAGGCATGGCTCTGGAGTGGCAGCAACAACCCCCCCAAGCCCATTCCCCCAGACAAGCTGGGCTTGGTGCTCCAGAGCCAGACCCTTGTGTTTGTAGATGGAATTTCCCACTAGGAAAGGTGGTTTGCATATTTGCTCTAATCAGACTTCAAAGAAATGCCAGAGGAGCCAGGGAAATGAAACACATACTGAGCCAGACAAACAGGCAAATAAACACAGGAAAAAAGAGCCAGAGTCTCAGCCCAAATGAACTCAGAACAATTCTGGATTTAAAATGAAAATTGAAAAGGACTTGAAGAGATGGGTTGTTTCCAAGCATGTCCAGAGGGCGGCAGATCCACAGCTCCAAGCTCTGCCCCACAGCTACAGCACCAGTGTAGGTGTGCAGCACCTCAAGGTCAGCACAGCTGCTCATGCCACCCCCAGAAAGAGCAAAGGGCTGTGGATGCACTGGGGTCCCTACTACCACTGACTCTCCTGGCTTAACATGCTGGTTTTTTCCCAGAGAAGTTGATGTTTGCTGCAGAAAAGTCTTAAATAAATACCTAGCTGGGATGTCCTGGATTTGCTAAAGCTCCCCTCCTAACAGCCAACAAACAGGGTGTCAGCTGCATCACTCAGTTTTGTGATGTTTTTCTCACAGTGCCCCATGAATGCTTTTGACACACGTCCTCAAAGGAACGGTGACACCAAGTCCCCACTGAGGCAGCTCTGATGGATAATTCATCCATTTTTTCCCTCTCCCTCAGTACGGTTCAAGCTCTGCCTAAGATGTCCATGGGCTTAGGGTTTCACCCAGCAGCTATGGCACTCACTGGAAATAGTTACAATGGCAGGCCATGACCAGTGCCTCCCTTGCCCTGGACCAAGCAAGCCCCAGCCTGCTCTCACAGAGGAACCCTGGACACATGGATAGGGTAGTGCAGCTGCTGGCACTGCTATACAACAGGCTGGGAAAGCAAGGGATGGAAGTTCTATTATCCCTCTGAAGCTACAAAAGCAGGCAAAATGTAATTATAATCACCCAAACTGGAGCTCTGCCAGGACATCAGGGCTAATGGTCTTGTTCTTGCAAGAAGTGCCATGGGATTTTTCTAATGATCACAAGTGGTCAGGACCTCAGTTTCACATCTCATTTGGAGGATAATGAAGAACTCTCCCATTTATTTTTGGTCCAAAGGGAGGTAAGGACAAATTGACTGTGTCAAAGGGCATGAGGACTTAGAGACATAGATTCTTTTGCTCAAGATATCACTGGGAGCTCTGACAGCCAGGAGGGATAGCAGAGGGAAAACAAGAAGCAAGGAAGAAACGTGTGTGATTTCATATGACTCTTGTTAGTGTTTCAACTTTCTCTGAATGTGCTATGACTTCAGTGACATTGCTGAAAGGAAGGTGAATCTTTTTTCATATGAGCTATTCCCGCTGTAAAATATATTTGGAGGGAATGAGTTTATAAAGCTATCTTTGAGATAATTGGCAAGGATACTCCACTCTCCCATGAAGGTTACAAGTGGGTTACAAGAGGGTCTTCACTTTAAACTCAGAGCAATGAGAAATTAATAGATCTTGCAGTGTCAGTCCCAAGGCAGAGGATCATGATAAACTGGAAACAGGCAGAGAGACTCTTTTTAAGTTATGAAGCGAGAGAAGACAGACGTATCAAACTCCCAGGAGTCGCACGAATTCAGACTGATACATCTGCCAAGGACAAGTGTGGTGATTGCCAATAAAAGGTCAGTGCAATTGGAGAGGACAAATACTGCCTTTCCTCTGAGAAGAAGCAGCGTGACACCTCCAGAGACCCTGCCTGTTGCTTCCCTGGAACAGGGAGCTCTGTGCCCTCAGAAGTTGCACCATAATCAACATACACAAGTGCTGCCTTCTAATGTGAAGGCTGTTGAGATACAGAGGATGATTCCCCTCTTTCCAGCCCAAATAATTTCCATACCTAAAACCTGTGCAGAGCCCCTCTTTTTCTGCTCTGGGCACAAGAAAAAATGGCCATGATCTAGAAAGCTGTAGAAAAGGTTTGGGCAAGAGGAAGAATTAGAAAAGGCTGTTCTGGAAGGTCATTACGTGGGTATTGGCTGTTGTATAGATGGAGCTGCTGGAGTGGAGAAAGAACTGGCTGCGATATTGATGAGAATGAGTGGTTAAATGAGAGCAGTTTGGGTTGCAAAATATAGACTGCCACTGAGATCAGCACTGGAATCAGTTTAATTAATTTAGATGATCAATAACCTGGAAGGGTGAAGGCACAGACCAGCAATGCAATTTGTTCTTGGTAGAAAACAATCACAAAGGAGCCATCAAAAGGTGGGACAATGCTCTCAGCCTGGACTGGGACAAGGTGCGTACAAAGAACACATGAAATGCTGGTAGGGACAGCAACCAGAGTCAGGATCTGTCTCAGTGATCTCACACAACAAAACAGAGAAGAATAATGAGCAAAGCTCAGCCCTCAAGCACAGCACTTGGATGCAGGGAGCATGAAAGGCACATTGCAGAGGTGTGCCACAGGGACCTCAGACAAAGGAGGGAAAGATGGGCTGGTGTCAGCGGGGAAATGAGCAAATCCTGCAGCTATGCAGACTTTGATTTTTTCGTATAGAGAGGAGTCCAAATGACACATCAAAGGTAAAAAGAACTCACATTTAGCCATGTTTGCATGGAGAGGCTGAACAGTGAGAATTAGCTGCCCCAGGATCTGGCACACCAGCTGGGAGACTGACCTCTGAGGACAGGGATTCCCCAAAGATGTGATGGACAGGGCACGATGCTGGTGGAGGAGAAGGAGTGAGAACTGGGCTTCATGCTCCCACTTTGTGCCCAAGAACATCCAATTTCTGCCTTCAGGTGAGCAGGACTCAGTGTAAGGTGAAAGCACCAGCATCAGGGCTGTCTGGATACACCACAGAAGCTGCAGGAGAGCCCTACAGAGAAGAGGTGTTGTAGGTTAGGCAAATTCCTCAAAAGACTTTGGATAAAACCAGTTTTCTCTCTCTCCCCACCAAAACCTACCCTGTTCCTCCTTGCCCCCTGGACTGGAAAGCCCATTTTTCCCCAACTCTGGAAGAGCCATATGCACATCTCTCCTGCCTGCACTCATGCATGAGCCCTGCAGGGCTGAAGCCCTCCCCAGAGCCATCTGAGCTCTGCAGCAATGGAAGAGGGGATCTCACAAACACCCTCTCATGGATGGGGCTGGCAGAGAGGGGAACGCACCGCAGCCACGGGCAGGGGGCACTCATGAGGGTCCTAGTCCTGGATCAAAGGAAAGGGAGAGAGCATACAGGAGTATAAGCACACAAATGCCAGTCCTTGGGGAGACAGGCTGAGAATTCCCCTGTGTTTGCTGATCTGCAAACCTTGTCAGAGGCTTTTGATTCTCTCGGAGCAGAGAAAGAAAGAGACAGATGCTGAGATAATTACTACCCTGGCAGAGAACTTATTCTTGTATCCAGAAGGAGAATTACAGCCTCACAGCTGTCTCCAGGACAGAGTGAAAGCATTTTCTCCATGGTACATTGCAATGGCAATTAATTTTCTTGATAAGCTTAAACTAACCTTTATTTTAAAAAGGAAGATAACTTATTGTGTGAAGCATCTTCTAATCTGGCATTTACCAAGGGCAATAGGATAATAATTTGAAAAGCAATTAAAGGTACTCTTTTTAAGATTTCCAGTGCCTTTTTAATGTGCTGCAGAGCCTATGGCCCCTCTTGCTCAGGATGACTCAGTTCCTCTCCTTCTACGGCACATTTCCAAAAGTGCAAACCCTAGACTTTGGAACCAACCTTTGGGGCACAGACTCTCTGAAACAAGCAACAGTTTTTCCTGAAGATTTGATCAAAATATTTCACCATTTTCTTGCATAACAGGCATGTGAAACAAGGAAAATTCTTCTAAAATATTAGTTGGAAAGCCTTTTTGAAGTGTTCCTGTCTTTCAGCAGATGGTGATAAAATGTTAAATTCTGAGAGCTGTCCCCTTGACCCCAGTGCTCTCCTCCAGTTTTTATAGAAGACCTTTTGCTTAGATTAACATTGCTAAACTGCTTTGAAGAGAGAGAATGCCACATAAATACTCAGCAGTGTTCTGTTAATAATAAATAATCCCTTTATCTGAATGGAAACAATATCCTGACTACTTTAAATAATGCAGTCTAGATTTTTAATCAACAGAACCTTTATAGTAATACACATGTAATTATTGTCAGGAACATGAAAATATCTCATTTTAAGCTAAAGTGGAGGAGGCAGCAACAAGCTGAGAGGCACAGTTCTTGGAAAAACTATCCACTTGGTCTTGCTGGTGCTTTGCTTATGAAGCATTCAGTAAGGATTTGACATACAAATATGAACTAGCTCAAAGCGGGCATCCCTACAAAGCCCCGAGGTGGAGACCTTTGGGTCCAACACTGTGCATGTAGCAACATATCTACATCTAGGAGTGGGGAGGAGGAAGGGAAGGGATCAGACAGGTTACCCCAGGAGCAACTGCATGCCCTGAAAGCATTGTTTATTAAAAGTTTTCCTACCGTCTTGTCTTTGACATGTAGCACACAGAGCAACATAATAAAGTATCTCCGGTCCCTCCTAATTGTTTTGTAGGATGACCCGTCAAAGAACAATTAGATCATTCCAGGCACTGTTGTTATGGGGAACTTTGTGATCCCTGAATGTCAAGCTGCCACGGAGATAACCTAACCTTTAAAATAGCAGTGTGTTAAAAACAGGAGTTATTTATTACTGGAAAAGCTCTTTACACGATGTTAGTGCAGAAGCACTGTAAGGAAAATGCAGACCAAAAAACCCAAGGTTTAATAATGGCCATATGCAGCAATAATTACAAACGTGCAGCAAAATGGGATCTGGTAATGTGGTCTCTCTACAAGTCCGCTGCAATGCAGAGTGCTTCAGAAGCCCTTGTGGCATATCATGCTGCACCCCGACCCATCTGTTTTAATATTTGATCTTTTGTACTGCTCCAGCATGATACCTTGGTGCTTCAGATCTCCAAAAACTGTGCTGTTGGATTTTAGATGAATATGGGAAGCTGGATAAGACTGCTTACCAGAGGGAACTAGGTTACAATATTGCTTTAGGCAGAGAGGCCTATGGGAAAAGAAGTGGTTTTATATAAATAACTCCTTCAAAAGTGTAAGGTGGGCCTGGGATGAATTGATAAGAGAAAACAAATTACATGCAAACAGGTATTTTAACAGCTAAAAATATCTAGGAGTCAAATCAGCCGGTGTGGGGGCTATGGTGGGGGGAGATCGATGTACACTTATGGAAGCACACACCAAGGACGGATCCCAGCCACACCATCCAAATTCCCAGATTATCTGCCTGTATCCCTGTGCCTACACCACTTAGCTACCCTCCTCCAACACATTCACTGAGGGTAATTCAAAGTACTCCTTAACCTTCCATTTATAAGTGAAATGAGACAATTCTCACAAACTCCATGGGGCAGTTCCTCAGCACTCTGATCATCCTTGTCTCTCTCCTGCAACATTCTGTAAGTTTTCCCTGTACTTTCTGAAATGTGGACCCCTGAAATGATCACAGCACCCAGCAGCTGTGCACCAGTGCCAAACCCGGAGGTAATACAACCTCCCTACTCCTACTGCCTACTATACTTAGCCATATATCCAGGGAATCTTACTGGTCTTTCAGCCACAAGTGGGAACTCATATGCATTTAGTTTTCCAGAATCCCTTTCCCGGTTTTCTCCTTCCTGAGACAGTGTCCTCCTCCACAAGCCAGACCTGCATTCCTTGTTTTTAAGCGCTTGACCTTGCATTTGCACGTCTTCAAATGCATATTTATTTGCTTGTCCTTGGCTTAGTGAGCTGCCCAGGTTGTCAACTGGTGATCCTCTCTTTGTTTATCACATTACCTATCTTCAGATCACTTGGGAACCTTATCAGTACTTTCAGAATATTTTTTCTCCTACTGTAGATAAAAACATTTAAAAAAAGCTTAAGAACAGGAGCTGATCTTTAGGAATAAGAAATTAGAGAAACAACTTTCATTTTTGATGTTAGCTGGTCACTCTTTAAACCACTTAATATGTGCTCTAATGACTAAATATCATTCTTGATCGATACTTTGAATTTGCAAAATCATAAATGCTTACAGACCTTGACACATACTAGGTCAATACTATTGCTTTTATTGATCCCAGGAATAATCTAATGAGAAAACAAAATCATGTTAATGTTCTCACAGCCCTGCATTGACTGATATGAATTATCTCACCTTCCTTCAGCATTTTATTCACCAGAATCTGCCCTTTCATTGCTTTCTGAGTACAAATGTCAGCCCCAGTCCATGTCACTCGCCTCCCCTGGACACTGGACAGATGAAGGCTTTTCTCCAGGCTCTTCAAATTGTCCCTGATTTTAAGATTATTAATTTCTGTCCAGCCTAAAGAATCAGGACATTTTTGAGAAAATTGCAAAATACTGCTCCTTTTAGGACCCTCCATCAGAGTGAGATGTAACTTCAGCACATCCCAGTTCCTCCAGTATAATCTTACCCTGTGGTGACCAGGAGTGCCAGATTGAAAATATCTGCATGAAAACATCTCTCCTGGATCTGAACGGTAACACCACAACAGCCTCTGGTGGCCCATTTAACATTTAATCAGTGATTGTTATTTGGCAGGAAATCAGTTCAACCTTAAAAGGATGAGTATCAGACGTAGGATTGTTATTACAATTGTCAAAATGGTTTTGCTAATTGACAGAGAATTAGGACTAAGCTTTATCTTCCCTTCTCTCATGTGATCCCAAAGAAGTTAACAAAATGAAAAATGAAGTTTTTTATCAGAGCTTCCCAAACTTTCTATTTTTTATGAAGGTAAGCCATCATGCTGCATTTGGCTGGCCTAGTTAGTTTTCTTCATAGTAGCTGTTATGGGGCTGTGCTTTAGATTTGTCCTGGAAGCAGTATTGATAATACAAGCATGTCTTAGTTATTGCTGAACTGTAAGAATGTACAAGAAACTGGGAGGAGACGCAGCCAGGACTAGTGACCCAAAGGATATTCTATACCCTGAGATGTCATACTCAGCAATAAAACTAGGGCAAGGTCACCAGAAGGGTTGCCAACCAATTGGTGAGCAATTGTTTTCATGTGCTTTACTTGTCTTTCTTGGCGTTTCTTTCTCCCTCTTTGTTATTTTCCTTTTCACTACAATTTTTGTTGCTATTGTCATTACCATTATTATTGTTGTTGTTATTATAATATTTAAATTATTAAACTGTTCTCATGTCAACCCCTTCCAATTCTCTTCCCACCATCCTGCTGGATGTCTGAGCAAGCAGCTGTGTGGTGCTTAGCTGCCAGCAGGGGTTAAACCACGAGATCCTCATTTTTGATAGGTATGGTCATTAGCAGCCAGTTCAAATGATGTGGTGAGTCCCGAACACTTAGAACTTCTGCTTCAAGAGGTGTCACGTAATTTCTTGGCCAAGCATGAGAAATCTGTTTTAATGCAAGGCTCACTGGAAGGACTCATTCTCTCTCTGGGGTTCTCAGAGCAGACCAAACTATTGAGAAGGGTCTCATGAAAAGCCCAAGCATTTCTCAGCCTTACACACCTGTAGAAAAGGACTCCTAGACAGGTCACAGCAAATCATGCTGTGTTCTCACACCCCTCATATGTTGCATTCCTTCTAAACTTCGCTTTGCACAGGGTCAGCGGTTTTGTTTGCCTCTTATGACACTTGAGTGCACGTTACCTACGAGATGATCAGCAGCTGGTGTTTCTCTTGCCCTTTGCACATGCAGCAACAAGGCTACGACTTTGTGCCATGTTTTTCATCCAGGAGGTTATTGATATTTATAGCAGTGATATAGCAGATCATTTGGACATGGAAAAGAGACAGGAAATCAATTAGCATCAATACATGTCTCCAGACTGTTAACTTGCTCATACAAATACAAACGACCTTCCCTCTTGACACCCTGTGGTGCTCAGGAGGGGAACCGACCCTGACAGTCCTCCAAAGGGTTTGGAAATCAGGAGGAGACACAGATGGGAACTTCTGGAAGGAAACAGCAATTTCTTTGCACACACTGAGGAGTGTGGTGGCCTCCCTAAGCACGAAACAGAACTAACAAAGCACCAGCAGAATAACAACAGCACAAAAACACTAAAACAGAGCCATAAAAGCAGCATTATCGATTCACATGGCAAGTGCAGCTTTTCTCCCTCCCTTCTGCTTGGTCAGGGTTGCACACAGCAGGTAAGACACAACACAACACCTGGCTCTTCTAACCCCACTGCAACCAAACTCACTGCAGCCACTGTCCTGTTCTGAGCCTCAGGCCCAGGAAAGGCAACATTTCCTGTCACCTGGAACCCAGAATCACAAGTTAAAACTCTTGTATGACCAAGGGGAGGACTGAGAAGGTGGTAGAATCTCTGCTACACAGGCACTGGGAGATGCTAAACGTCCCTGATGCCTCTTGTCATGATGCACATTGTAGGTATGATACATGTGGTCATCTTTGCTGCCATGGCATGGCAGTGCTTTTCACCCAGACACTCCAAGAGGCTTTTTGATAGAAAATATTCCAATCTGTGGGAGTAGGGGGGTGAGATATGCTGCTTGAAGATAAATCTAGTCTTTCTAGAAGTTGTAAATCCCTGCAGCTAAGCTCAGGGAGCTGCAAAAATCAAATTCAGCCAAGGAGTTGAGTGATATAACATGAAACCAGTTCCTTCTGAGTATCACTTGAGAGAGAGAGAACATTCTCACTGGAGCCAGGCATAGATGGAGGACCTTGGTCCATATGGGAGAAAGAAGGACAGCAGAGCAAGCAAACAACACCTTCATGCTGTGACACCCATAGATGCTGCTGGGCAGTGCCAGCACCCCATCCCAACACCCCAAGCTGGAAGGAATATGGACAGTCTGAGCAGGTCATGGCCAAGGGCTCTCTTGTCTCTGGGGGCACCCAGAAGGTGTTGAGGTCAACCAAGAGCTGAGACAATTTGGGTCATGGATTTTCACCTTAGGAAGTCATTCTCTGCTTCTCCAAGATGCATTTTTTTTTTGTGAGCAAAACTCTTCTTCTTAGGTGATGCATCTCCCAGCCCCCATGGGAAAGCCCATGCTTACACATCCTCACCCTCTTCCCTTGGGAGCAAAGACAGAGCTCAGCAGGAGCCTTGGCAAGACACAGGCGTGTGTTGCTGTGCTCTGTGCTGCCGGGCTTCCCTGGAGGAGAAATGAATCCATCCCACAGGGGCTGAGTCACACTGGAGACGTGTTCCTGTCTGCTGATTCCTGCCTTGGCTCTTGCTCTCCAAAGGCCTTGTGAGATCCTAGTCACACTCAACCCCCTGCTTCTAGATGTAGGCAGTGGCATGGAGCCACACTGTTTGGTCTGAAGCAAAAAGAGGGCCGAGTCCTGGCAGGAATACAGCTGGTGGGTGTGCAGGGGCACCATGCTGCTCTTCACACACCAAGCAGCTAAGGGAGGGATGGGATGTTCTTTTTTTCTGAGCTTTTTCAGGCCACATTGCTCCTGGCATCAACACCGAGTGCTGGGGCTTGCACCCAACCCACTCACACTCCCCTCCCTGCAGGCACTGCATCCACACACTTCAGACAGGCGGTTCTCCAAAATGTGGTGCAACCACCTGTCCTCAGACCAGTCAACTTTGAAAAAATTAATAAAAAACAATTTAAAAAATTACAAATTAAGGAAAGAGCTTCTTGCAAACATCTGGAGCATACTGTGTTATCCAGGACCAAAACCCTTATCATGGTCTCCTTCCTCCACCAAACCCCTTCAGGGCTCTACAACCCCTTCAAACTGAGCATCTCATCACCCCGAGCATGTGGTGATTCACCAGCCTGAGCATACACAAGGCAATTCTGCATATGTCTGCTGTTCCTGTCAATCTGTCTCCTTGTGTACTGACAGAGAGAGAGAGAGAGAGAGAGAGAGAGAGAGAGAGAGAGCAGAGATCTCTGACAGTGGGCAGATTAATAATACATTTAATTTCTCCATGCATCATGAGGAAGAGGAAGAGCCATGATTCAAGAGCCTCCCTGAGAGCTTTGCAAATTCCTCACAATAGGAGACAAGAGCAGGAAAGGTGCTTTTGTGCTTCAACTCCTTAGAGCTAGTGGCTTTTTTTGAGTACTTTAATGTAACATTCAAAAGGCACAGAAAGAACTGTGTGTGCTATAAATACAAAGAGAAAACATTAAACCAGATGATACAACCAGGATATAATTTAGCTCTCAGGATCAGGAGATAGCAGCAAAATGTGGGTCTCTGTGACACAGATGGCTCCTCAATATCTTTAAGGACGAGTGTTTTGAGCAGCCGTAAGGAGTCCAAATCAGAGCACATCTCCATGAGGAAACACCATGGCAGTGAGAGCAGGACTGCTTTGTGGCACCACAAAAGGTCTGGTTGCCCTGCACTGTCCTTTACATGGAGATCCAACAGTCTGGAAAATCAAACATGAGCTTTGTTTAAGGAGGAGTGCTGGATCTAAACAGCCAAGGTGGAAACCTGGCAATGCCAGCAATGATTGACATTATTTCAAAGCATGCAGGAGCATGGCAGCCCCTGCTTGCCTGTGCAGTGCACTCTCCTGCCTTTCCCACCAGCCAAGTGCTCCCTGAGGCCTCCCAGCTCTCCTTTCCAAGATGGGTTTCTGCCCTATCTCCTCTTTATCTTCCTGAAGTTTCCACAGTTCCTGGATGAAAAACATGAGGCAGCGAGAGTGCACAATGCATTCCTTGTCTGCTTAAACACTGGTATTTCAATTTTGGAGAAGGAAATTGTCAGTTAAAAACCCAAAGCTATTTCTTACAGTGCTTTTATATATACACCTCGCTTATATGTTCACCTGCTTTCAAACAAAGGGAAAAAGAAGATGAGATTTTCTGATACTGACATTACTTTACATATCTGACGGGTAGGTACAGAACAGGGAGATAATGAAGGCATGTTGGTGTGTATTCATCAGAAATACACATGGAAAGGCACAGGCTGAGACAGGTAATTTATATGTCTCTTTCCTCACAGTCGCTTTTTTATTTTTTAAACATCAGGAAGAGAAAAATGTAGAGAAATCAGAATAAAAATTAGTGTTAGATGTCTGCATTTCAGAGAGCGGATCTGAGCAGGTCTCCCTAAGGGTGCCAGCCCTGCAAGGTCCTGGTTTCCTTAGGGCTGTGCAAACTGGAGCAATACTAGCAAACTAGAACAAAACCCCAAAATAAAATATGCAGACCAGGATAAACTGGGAAAAGCTCAGCTCCTGGTTTGGCTCAGAGGCCCTCAAGCTAACTTGGCTGAGAAACACACAGCTTGGCTGAGAGGTTGAACAGAGCAGTATGAAGTCTTTTCTGACAGCCAGTTACTCACCTGAGACCACAGACATTGTACACATAAGTACTAAAATCACTTTTCTTTTCAAAAGTATTTTTTGCATAAAAATAACAGCACAGGATAGTGCTGTTCCCACTAAGCAGCAAAGGCATGCCAAGTGCCTCCCAAAGACAAGCCTGCAGCAGGTGTTCTTGAGAGACAGTCCAAGTCCTTACGGTGTCACACAGAAACCAGACGCCACAATGATCATGAAAAACAATTTAAAAGAAACTGAATTCAGGTAGGAGTATAACCCCCAGTTTCCAACCTGCCTGAATTATCAGGAACTCTTATGATCCTGACAGCATTATGCAGCTTCATATACGCTTATGTTAGACACTGTTAGGTCATCGTTTGAGTCAGTAGAGCTGCTGTTCCATATGCATTTCAGTTATAAAACTCCTTTGCAAAGATTAGTAACACAGCTTATGCTTTAAGCCAAGAAGCATTTTTTTTTCCCTTTAAAATTTCATTAAGGTCTGCTGATATAGCAAAAAGCACAGTAACTTTCTTGTAGTTTCAGATACTACTTCTATACTCTCTCACTATAAAGAAATTTTGCTCCAGGCAATTAGTTCTTTGCTGGGACTGGTCCTTCCTGACCTCTAACATTCCACAGCTAATATAGCCCAAAAAGCACTCCAAGAAATCTGTGCAGCAGCAGCAGCAATTTTCCCACTGCAGCAGCGGCTATAGCCTATACAGCAGACCTGTATGCATATTTTATTCTCAATATTGACCATGTCTCATGCTGGTTACAGCCAATTCCCAGTAAAACATCATCACAGTAAGCCTTAATTCTGCAACTGCCAGCATGCATGTTTATAGACCTGAGCTGCACTGGGGAACTGGATGGATCTAACTTGCTACCCCAGAGCACACTGGAACATTGCACTCCCTGCCAGTTTTCCACCAAAGGAAAAGCTGCAGACTATGAGCAAAAAACATTATCACACCACTTCAGTCCATTATTCCAACCAAGCATCACTTGATTTACTACCCACACTGTGTTCAAAACAATATAAAGAAAATGCCATCTGTGAGAAAGATCATTCTAGCAAGCTGTGAAAGCAGTGACTGAGGCCATGTCAGGGAGCCACCTCCCAGGCTGTCCCCATGATCCTTTCTTCCCAAAGCCTCCTCCATACACAGGCCAGGCTTCTGGACTGGCCACCTCCACCTTGGTCCAGCAAACAGGCACCAGCAGGAACTGGGTTGGAGCTTAATCTCAACCAACATGTGTGTGTAGGCCTTTACAGAAGCCACCAAATTTGGGGAGATGCCACTAGAATTATTTCCAGATTCTACTGCTTTGCACTAAAGGGCTACAGTTCCTTAAAGAAATACCTGTGTCTCTTTCAAACCAAATTTGTCAGGTGGATTTGTAATATTGTCCAAATTTTTATTTTTTCCTTCACGTCCACGTCTTCTCTCCCTCCAAGTTTTTTCCTGGACTTCAGTAAGCCAAGCAGCAGGATTGCAGAAACAATCATATTTGTCTGAAAAGAAGTTTAATCATAACATTATAGGATTTCTGTCTGTAAGCATCCAGTTCTCAATTTTCATCATGTTTTGTGTTGTTTTGCCTCAGTGGTCAATAGAAAGGTTCCCTCAAAAGGATACAAGAACACTTGTTAACATAATAAGAACATCCCAGGGAATTAATTTCAAAGCCACCCAGGGCTTTCTGTTCCTTCCAAGCTGTCTCAGAGGCTTAGCCCTGAGTGCTGATGGCAAAGATCACATCACCCATTCTCCCCCATCTGGAGGACTTTCTTCCAGAGCCACTCTTGTACCACTTCCAGAGCCACTAGAAATTCACACTATTAGGTGAGAAGGTGACTGTATATGCACAAAAAAATACACTGCTCCTGTTATTAGAAAAAACTCTACAAAGCATGGCATACAAGGAGGTTGTAGATGGGTAGGAGTCAGTCACTTCTCCCACGTAACCAGTGATAACCAAGACAAGAGGAAATGGCCTCAGGTTACACCAAGGAAGGTATAGATTGCATGTTAGGAAAAGCCTTTCACTGGAAGGGCAGTCAGGCAGTGGAACAGGCTGCTCACTCTCCCTGGAAATGTTCAAAAACCTGCAGATGTGCTGCTCAGGGACATGGCTTAGTGGTGGACCTGAAAGCATTAGGTTAATTATTTGACTCGATGATCTTAGAGGTCTTTTCCAACATTAATGATTCTGTGATTCTAAGATGCTAATGCCAGGACAGGGAATTTAACCTTATCTTTTGCTAGCTGTTTCACACATGCTCTGGAAAAGAGCCATACACCTCTAGAGGGTGGCCTGAAAAAATCCCATCACCCACAGCCCTCCCTCCTGACGTCCACATGAGTTCTTAAGCACCACCGGTACAGGCGAAGGATGCTGACCAGCAAGACCACGAAATCCCCTTTTTGTTTGATGAGAAGCCTAAAGCAGAGAGCCAGCAGCTCCCTCAGGGTTTGCCACAGGCCACAGCACAGTTCAGTGTCCTGGAAGTCGGACACAGGACACAGCCAGCTCAGCAGTGTCACTCACAGTCCGAGCAGCTCCACAGCCTGTGTGGAGAAATCCAGCCCAGCTTTAGAAGAGACAAAGCCATGCTATTAAATCACAACCTGAGTTTACTTTAAAAAGTACAGTAGCTAGTTGTTTGGGTAATTAAACTATTAAATTATGCTGGAAAATAAACATTTAGAAGTTTCGAGCAAGACAAAGCCATGAATACTAAGAACTCCCCAACTTAGTGTGATTGATTACACAAACAAACCGTATGTATTGGAGAAGTGTTATAGAAAAACATTGCTTTCATCAAATTTTAAGAGAACAGTTGTAGAGTGGGGAGGGGGAAATTAATTAATTACACCCTGAAACATTTTACTGATTGAATCCATGACCCCAACACTTGTAAGGTCATCAAATGATAGATTAGTGCTGCACAGAGTATCACAAATGGCATTTGCGCTGGGAAGCTCATTATATGAGATGTCAGGTCATGTAAATCATAGGAAACAAATACAAACATCCGTCAGAAAAATGCAGATATAGTCATTACAGGCAGCAGAGAGGAGTTGAATTATTATGCAAAATTTATTTTGATTATTAAAATACAAAGAGGTGACACAAAATTGTCCTTTAAGCAAACATAAACTGCAAGTACTCTGACAGGAGGCTTTGTTTATAAATGTTTCATCTCTTCAGTATTCCATGTCTGTAAACATTTCATGAAAAACAAAGAAATGGGGGGAAATCAGTAAAAATATAAAATCGGCGATCCAGTGTTTGGGTCTTCAGAGGTTTTTTATTCAAGAGAGAGCTATTCTTTCCACATCTGAATAATCAATGCAAGACAGGAAGAAATAGACTGTAATTATTGCATGTGAGTCATTTGTTACAGATCCTGTCTGCTTCAAGAGAGCAGAAGCAAGCACTGCTTCTTGACAAGCAATTTTTTTTTTTTAGGGAGATGCACTAAACAATTTGGCAGAAATATGTGGGTGCTCAAGAAGAGAAAACTGAGCAGCAGGAGATACTAAACCAGAGGGGCTATTAGCACTCTCCAAATGGCCCAACAGGAGCCCAGCCACCTGTTCCCAACACCATCCACAACTCCAGGAGATGAACTGGCTTCTGCCAGCGTTCATTTCCTTGCTCATTAAAATAAACCCTTGGGTGTTCTCCCTATTTCTTGTTAATTTGCTTGATGAAGCCAAATTCATACCTGTTAACAGGACAGATGATTTTTGGTTTGGGTTAGGAAAGTAAGCTCTTTCTTAAGTCCAGATACAGCAGCTAAGCATTCAAGCCATAAATAATATTGACAAATTTGAAGCACTGTAAATTACACCCAAAGTATAGTTTACCTGTGTTGAATGCACATAAAAAAATCTTCATTTTGAAAAGCTTGGTGACATAGTATTTAAATGACAGTATTGTACAGCAATATCATGAGGAAGACCAGGGTGTCAGAAGGGAGCTTTGGGAGCTTCCAATCTGAATTTCTTGGTTGATTCCATAAAAGATAAAATCAGGTCTGGTGGTTTTATTGGGTCATGTTTTCATAACTGACAGCCCTCAAACGTACATGTAAGTCCCCTAGACTGCTTTGGAAAAATCACAGTACATCTTCCTGAGTAAAGCAGGCTCCTTCCAACAGCCTCAGGATTATGTCTAATGAGTCACATCTCTTCTTAGTCTTGTTCCATTTCTCACTATTGTAAATCACTCTAATCTCATTTTATGAACACTGCATAAGAAGGCAGGCACTGAAAATTACAAATAATAGGTCAAACTGTGATTTGTGAATAGCGAATGCAATATCCCTTCCATTACCTGGAAGTTGTTTGTATGATGGAAAGGAAGAACTGGACCTCACAATGAAACAGAATAAAGCAAATATATTGGATCTTTTACCATCTTAAAAAATGTTTACAGTGTTACTAATGTAAGACTGATTGATAGCAATCTGTACAGTTCTTCTATTGCTGCTCTGTGGTGGGATAAATTAGTATGCTCTGAACTTTCCTTGGGTAACAAGCCGTGAGTGCCCAGGCACTGCCAATCTCAGTACACTCAGTGCTGCCAGTATAAATTGCTTAGTCCCTTTGCCACCAGACAAATGGAGTGCAATTCCAGTAAAATAAATACAATTCCAGCACTGAAAGAAATTGCATCTGCTGGTGATGCCTTTTCTACTGATGTACAAAGGAGGTCATGACAGGGAGCTAAACACAGTCGTTAAAGATGCAGTGAGCAGTTCTTCAATTCACCCAGAGACAGAAAAGAAAAATAATACTGTGGGATGCAGTTCCTCCTGGCCACATTTTTGGAAAGCGTTGACTACAGCTTTTGCAGGGAGTCTTGTTAGCACCTGGGAAAGCCCCTGGTCTGGTGGGCAGTGAGTCCAGCAAGCCTGAGCCAGCACCTGCAGGTATGTGATGGTCCTGCAGAAGAGCTGAGAAAACTAGAATGGCAACAGAAATAGGAAGGTTGGAGGTAGGGTGTATTTAAAATCAATGCCATCAGCTGCTGTGTCATTTTGTATCAGGTAAAGCTCCTGACCTAGTTAGAGATGGTGACCTTGAAAAACCGTGAACCCTGGTAAGTGTGGCTGACTGGGGCAAAACATTTCCAACCCTCCTTTAGAAGGGTAGGTTCTTGGGGATCCTGTTACGAGCTGGATATTTTAATTGCCAGACCTACATCTGAGTGTCCTGGTGCAGGACCACAGCAGGGAGTGCTTGTGCCTCAGGCTAACGTTTAGGATTAAGTCTCGATAAAGGCTCTGGCAAGGGAGCAGATAGCGTGATCTGCCTCTGGGAAGCATGGCAAAGCCTTTCCCGGGGAGCCATCTCCCCCTGATACCCCCCAGCACCCAGTGGCTGAGCACCGGCACAGATATCCCTGCACATCTGCAATGTTTGGCTTGGGGCTGTGGAGCGTCTTCTTGCCACGTCATGGTGTGGCTTAATATATAATCCTAAAAGAGCTCACCTGGTGACATCTTTATCTTGAGAGAAGCAGCAGCCGGTGTGTGCTATTTTCAGCCTCCCAGGCTTGTTTTGAGCATCTCTCCTGCTGTTTCTTGAGTTGAAGCCCCAGACGAGTTCATCCCAAAGGGAAAAACACTGCTGCCTCAGGTGAGCACACAGGAATGTGTTCAGAGCAGGGAAGGAGCCCATTCGTCAGTCCTGACGCATTCCCAAACACCAGCTGGGAGACAGGATCCCCAGCAGCTTACCTGGTCCAGCAGCCTTCATGTCTTTGGAAAGGCAGGGGCTGTACTGGTTTATGATGGAAATAATGCCATGTTTGGAATGGAAGGCACCATACCCCACACCCTCTCTTTTTGCCTCAGACAGGCACTAGTGATAAACTATTGCCGTATCAACTATTGCCTCCCTCATAGGGGAGGTTTATTAGAATCTCCTGTAAATCAGGCCTGAAATTACCACTGTGGTTTTGCAATAAGCTGGAGTCCTGCTGAACAGCTCATACAGCTTCTGCTTGAAATTCCTATTTTAAAACCACTTTTGCAACTCCCCCATGAAGGCAGCTCGATTTGTAGCTGTACACCAGGACACAGCATGGCCCGCCAAGCTGGGAGAGGCTCTTTCCCTTTAATGACAGCCATCTGCAGGTTCCTATAACTTAGCAATGTTCCCAGCCATGATTTATGGAGGGTGCTTAGCTTTACGGTGCAATCTTTACTATTTTACAGGGTTCCCTTTTTTCTCAGTTAAATGTTGTTTTCTGAATAATTCCAAGCTGGCAGTAGGTTTACAGAGGGGAAAACTGGAATGAATCTCTCCTTGCTTTTATTTACTTCTATTTGAGTACTGTGTCTCTGCATCCATTTTGGAGATTTACTGTGGTATTAAGGTTGCTTCCCTCATCCTCATTTTATAGATTTCTGCTGCAATCATTTTGAAAACCAGAAAGCTGACAGGAAAATTAGGAAATTAGATATCATGTTCCTGTTCCTACCAGTGCCCTGATGAAGAAGGGGAGAAGAAAAATCAACTGAAGGCATAATAAATAACATTATATATCCCAGAGTCCCCCTCGCTGATGCTGGCCCCTCCTCTGGGCATCCCACTGCATCCCATCCCACCAGCACTGCTCTGACCCCACAAACATTGGGCTCTACCTGCAGCTGTTGAGGCAGCAGTCGTCCAAGTGCCAAGTTCACAGGCTAATTGCTCATCTAATTTTAATTGTTAATGGTGGCCCGTGGAGCAGCAGCTCCTTGTGCTGAAGTTATCTCAGGCTCAAGTTTATTGAAAATAATTGCCCCAGAAAGGATGGTGATGCCCACTAGCTCCAGGGATAATGGTGTGGTGGCTTATCATATATGACCTGAATCACCATCTCTACCACCACCAAGACCTGAGGGCAGAGGAGCCTCATAAACTTAGGGAAGACAGCAGACAGAGGCCCTCCTGCAGCTCACTGCTCACAGGAGTTGGACTAGCTTGCTCCAGCATCACCTGCTCTCCAGAAAAAACAACCTCTAAACCAACCTTTCCAATCATTCATGTGATTGTATGGGTCAAACTTGGGCTTTTCCAATCAAAATGAGCATGCATAGCCTTTCAGAAAGGAGTGGCTTATCTATTATGAGCAAAGGCTGGTTATCCCATGGAGGAGCTTGTAGCACCAGCAGCCAGAGACAATGCACGTGCAAAATTCACCTAAGGAAGGTTTCTGCAGTATGTGTTAGCTGTCACAGGCAAATCAAAAAATTTGGAAGCAATTCCAGGTCACAGAGTGACCTATTTCTTCTGATTTCTTCTCACCTTGGGTTACAACAACAGGTACTCTACATAGTTTCTCCCACTACTGCACTAGTGATGTGCAGGCTAGGAAAAGGGCTTTCCTTGCTCAGTTTACTCCAGATATGGGATTTTCCACCTCTCTAAAATCTGGCTCGTCATTTTGTGCAATACATTACCCTTGATTCAGGCTGAGAATAGGTATTTTCATTTAAATAGAGAGAGCATCCATTCTGTCTTCCCTGTTCTTTATGGAAACATCTGTGAGTTGAAGCAATCAAACTCGGCAAAGTCTTGAAATTGCCCAGGGAGTGAAATTCTGAAACTGCATACCACAAAAATGCCATTTCCATTTAGACCAGTGAATTAGAAAGAGATTTAAATATAAAGGATTGTTTTGGCTTCATGAGCTCAACCTTTGTACATCAGAAATTATGACTTTCTGTTAATATATGATATGATACACAAACAAACTCAAACCCAACTATTTACTCTATGTGTTTTTATTTTTGTACATTTTTATCCCATAAAATGCGTGTTCAAAACTCATTTAAATTATAATATGAATTATTCTCATTGAGTGACTTGCACTTTGATTTGACACCTGACATTCTGATGGGCAACAGGGGATTTTTTAATTTTTTAATTTAACAGTGCTGTAACTACACTGGATATAAAATATAAAGATGAAAATGTAGGAAAAATGCAACATAAATAGACAACAATGGAGTAAAGAAAAATCAAATGGGCTGCTGGCTGCAGTGCAGGGGCCCAGCTGTCCCACAGAGGCAGCCAGCTGGGCAGCAGGCAAGGAGGCCAGGCAGATGTCTGGCTTCTGCTGTTGGCTTTGATGGTTTTGATGTGTTCCCACAGAGTATCTTGATACCATAGAATCAGCATTTTCCAACAGAAAGTAGCTCGGAAAACTATTCAGATGGAAAACTGTTGGCCCACTTTACTGGCTGCTGGTCCTAGAATAATTTCAGAGAATCATATCAGAAGGGATCCATAAGGGTCATGGAGTCCAACCCCTGCTCCTTGCAGGACTACTTAACACTGTTACATACAACAAAGAGCATCCTCCAAATGCTCCTTGACCTCTGACAGGCCTGGTGCTGTGAGAGCCTGTTCCAGGGTCTGGCTGCCCTCTTAGTGGAGAAGCCTTTCCTTTCCTGAATTTCCCCTGACACAGCTTCATCCCATTTCCTCCTGTCCTGTAACAGGTCAGCAGCTCTCCCTCCACTGAGGAAGCTGTAGGCTGTGGTGAGGTTCCCTTCAGCCTGCTCTTCTCCAAGCTGAACAAACCAAGTGACTTCAAATGCTACTCCAAGCCTTACCCTTGAAGTCTTTCACCATCTTGGTTTCCCTCCTCTGGACACACTCTGAGCAGAGTGCTGCACTTCCAAATAAAATAAGAAATAAGCAAAAAAGCCCTCTCCTCCCCAAACAGGCCTTTGTCTTTCTCCCTCTTGCATTACAAGCAATGTTCACCCCTATCCACCTTCATATCACTCAGGATGGTGCAGGTCTTTACCCTTTCCTCTTTGGTCATGGCCTTTCCAAGTAAGAGTGCTGAACCTATGGAGCTTTTTGGCTCACAGAGGCTGGTCCTATGTCAAATTTTTTTTTGTTTTCCCTTTTCCTCCTGTTGTACTCCTGCAGCCTTTCTGCAGTGGGTCACCAGACCTGCAGGCAGGGTCAGAGGTGTGGGTGTGCAGGGACTCAGCATTGGCATAGTGGCACTCCTCATTCTTGGAGCCTTCCTCCAGCCTCTCCATGGCCATGAGGATGGTGCCAGCCTCTGAAGAGGAGCAGCTGCAAAGGCTCCGGCACATTTTCCTGCTTAAGGGCAAATGCTAATTCAAACCCCGTCACTCTGTGTGTGTAGGCAGACCTGTTTTAACAAGGGCATTAATTTGCACTTATCAGCACTGAATTTCACCTGCCAGTTCATATCACTCTGATACTTATTTCTGTAAGATCCTTCTGCAAACCTCTGTTTTGGGTCTGACTGCTCTGGACAAATCTGTGTCATCTGCTTCACCATCTCACTACTGTGTATCTCTTTGTTCCAGGTAATTTTGGAATATGCTGACAGTGTCCAGCACAGGCACCTGCAGGACTGCTACTCTAATTTCCACACACTGTTAAAATTGATACAGGACATTTTTCCTAGCCCTTGTTTCCTATGTGTAATCAGTCCATAGAAGATTAATCTTGTGAAAATCTAGTCCCATCAAGCCCTTTGAGTGATTCTCTTCTGTGCTTTAGCCCTGCTGGCTGCTTTCTGGTGCATTTGCCTGCTTTTGGAAGCATTAAATAGACGATCTCTGCTTGTAACTAGTATAGTAAAGGTCACTTGTCTTGGCTGATTTTAAACTTTTTAATTTAATCCCTTCCCATTTCATCTAAATCTGCTTTCTCATTCTCCTCTAGCTTCTTTGTCTAAAATGAAATATAGCTGTGGTAGGATGTTTTTTCCGCAGGGATGCTGAATTTGATATCAACAGACAGTACTAGAGCAACTCATCAGTATTTACATCTCAAATGATGTCCTCAGGAATAAATCAAGAGCTGATTCTCCTCACCTGGGCTCTCTAGTTGGCNCCCCAGAAGAAAGGACATTCATGGTACTTCCAAACTTGGTCTGTGAGTACTCACCCCACATGACATGGCCAACTATGATGAAAGCTGAAGTCTCCTTTTCAGGATGGGACATCTCCTTCGCACAAATTCTGAAATTCTGTAGGATTTAAAAGATCCTGATAAAAGCCTTGGATTGAGGGAGCTGGTAAGGAGATCTCAAACTTGCCTTGGCAAAAGCCAAGCCCCCATGACACCGGGCAGGTGGGCAGGACTGTCCCACAGGTGAGTGTTCACCATTCACCTCCCCACTGGCCTGGCAGGGCTTCTCTATATCGACCTGTTTGGAATGAGAATTGATTTTCATAGAATCACATTGTTAATCCTGTTGCATCACTGAATGGCTGCATTATTTTCTTCTCTGGCTGCTTGCAAGCTCCTCTGCAAAGCTGGATCTTACTCCACTGAGTCCTCAGCTGTGCCCAGAGTTCCTGTTAGAGACCTGGGAGAGATAGGAAGGGGCTATGGCACTGGGAAACAGGCAGCAAAATACCACACAAATCCTTTCTAGTAAATCAGATTTAATACTTTTATGCTATTACAAGCTCCATTGAAAATAGTGCAAAAACTCTTAGTAAATCTGTCCCCTAGGTGCCTTATATCTGTATTTATTCTGTCTTTTGAAATTCGTCCATTTACCCAGTTCAGTTTTTGCTTCTGGATGTTAGTTTTTATCCAGCATGATTTAATTTTATACTGGGGATTGGGTTTAAAGCTTGCACCACGATATCTAAATAAGTTCATTAAATGCTCTAAGTTTCTCTAGTTACAAGTATAAATTCATCAGCATGGAAATAATGACATCTTAAACCTATTAAATTTAAAATATCTTTATGCTCAACCCCAGAGCTCAGATATGCCAGCCAATGATAATCAAATGCCACCCGACCACTCAAAAATTCCAGAGAAGAGAAAATGAGCTGGTTTGAGGATGCCTGCGAGGCAAATCAGCCTGTCAAAATCCTATCATTCTTGGGAGGAATTTACATAGCTCATATTAAACTCACCAGAGTGACTGGAAACCTGGAGTAATTAAATGCTGCAGGGGGAGGCAGGATGCTGGATGTGCCTTAGCCAGGCAGCCCCTGCAAAAGGCGGAGGTTCAGGAAGGGTCCCCAAGGAATGGGGTGCCCTTGGGACTGGGGGAGCTCTGAGCTGGGAGCAGTGAAGGAGAGAGGAGCTTTGGGTGGTCAGGGTGGTGAGTGGGTGGATGGATGCCCAAGGGAGAAAGGCAGAAATCTCTCTGGCCTTAGGAAAAACCCTTGGCTTCCCACCCAGCACCCTGATTCCTCCCCCTGCATGAGCTGACAGGGCTTTACATCCTGCTGTCCTGCTGCCTCATAGCCCAGCCCTCTGCACTCATATTGCTCCCAGATTTCAGGAAGAAAACACTCTGCTTTATTTACATAAAGAGAACTGTGAGCTGCTCCCAGCCCACTGGTTTGCTCCTTTCTCCATGGCAGATGGCCCTGGCTTAAGCCATGCATGGCACAGGAGCAGGTGAGCTGGGGAGGCTGGAGACAGAACACCATCACTGATTTGCTCAGGCATCCCTGGGTTGCAATAAGTGAGGGCAGAAGCAGCTGCCCCTGTCCAAATCATGAGTCCCCAGCCCCAGAGCACAACTGCACTGCAGTGTTTGAAAGGCGATGGCTTTTTTTTCACAGAGGTTGGCATCAGATAGACTCTGTCACTGCACTGAGTGTGAGGGACCTTAATCCTCCTCTTATTGACATGACATATCCTAATGGCTTCTTTGGTTACCTATCAAGTCACTGTGTACTTAGAAAGCTTTAATCTGTAGATTATTTACTCAATAGACTGTAAAGGCTTCGCATAATAGCGCATAACAGCTTCCAGCAGTTACAGTCCATTGTGTCATGGGGAGTTTGTGTTGATTCTCCCCCCCTTAATATAACACAAGGCGTCTAAGCAGCAACAAGAAGAATAGAAACCCCTTTCCCCTACAAACCAGAGAATTGAATTGCATCCATCACCTCCCCCTTGGATCTCACTGTGCTCCATCTCCCTTCAGTACAGGCACTCTTTTGGACTCCCTCCCTGTCCTATCTGTGAATTTTCACAACATAATTTCTCAAGGAATTTTACAAACCTTGAGATCTTTTTCCCACTACCTGGAGTGGCTAAAACTGAGCAGGAATCTCACTGATACTGGAGGCTGAGTGTACAATACCCACATCCCCCCTGTGTGTTCAGCAAACACATTAAACCTACTTTCTTGCCCGCATTTCTTACCTGGTACTGCAAGTGCTAGGTTGCACCATGATAAGAAATGACAGAAAAGGAAAACAATATATTCAAGACTCTACAAGCCAGGTTTACATGGGTGTGGCATGTCTAGAAGATGTGTACGTGTTGGTCGTAACAGACAGAGCCTAAAAGGCTCTAATTTTACTGTTGTTCCAGAAATGACAGTAATGACAGATCACCAAAATACTTGCCATGCTCTGAGAAAATGGAACCATGTGGATGCAATTTCTTAAAGGCATTTTTAGTTTTCACTGTTTTTAAGGTGTTCATAATTTAAACGTCATTCTCCACCAGGTGAAAACAACATTAATTTTGAGCCTAACTCCTCCAAATTGATTTGATTTAATTTAAAACATAGCTAATTAATTAAAACCACTCAACAATGCCCCTTTAATGTTTAACGAAAGAGCACACCATACTCCAGCTGAGTTGCTAAATGTTTATGTCTTATTAGCAGGCTTCCCAAAGCCTAGAGAAAAGGATTTCCATGCAAGTTCTCACTCCCATCTTTTAATTATACCTAAACAACTCAGCTCATTATAACTCTACTACAAACATCGCTCTCAAGAGCATCCTGCAACATGCTCTTAGCAGGTAGCACCAATACTTACTCCCACACCCATACTCACATGTATTTCTCCATTTTCAAGTGGCAGTTCATCAGTGGAAGATCTCAGAAAGTCCCCCTGCTCCATTTCTGGCACAGTGAGCACTTTGGAATTAATTGCCAACATGAAATGAATACAGTGTGAAGACGTGCATTAAAACCAAGCTATAATTAAGCAATATGGAGATTTGTCCCTGGTAATCAATAAGCTCAGGGAACTTGGAAGAATCTGGGGCTGTGGGCGGCATGGGGAAAGGGTGTGAACGGCTCTCCCTTGTGGGGTGTTTCTCCATCTGCTCCCCACTGTTTTCCCTGTGGAAGCTGTCCCTGCCAGCTGAAAGCTGGCTGGGTGCTGTGGTGCCCCCGCAGAGCTTGCCTCTTCCAGCCACCCCCCTGCCTTCCCCCACACCAGCACCCTGCCCAGCCACCCTGGCAACACCCCACACCCACAGACCCCTGCAGCTCCCACCCAGGGATGCAAAGGGAGGAGCAGAGCCCTCAGAGCCACATTTCTGCATCTCTCTGGCTGCAGGGGCGAGAAGAGGCCAATACTGCTCTGCTAGACGAGGGTGTGGCTGGACTTCGAGCATTTCCCGTGGTGTTTTTCCACCATAACAGATTCCTCCCAGCTTGCAGATGGTTAGTCACACAAAGCAGAAATACCATCGAATTCAGTTTTCAGGAGTCATCAGACTGGACCTCACTTCTTAACTCAGCCTGGGGACTGGGATAATAATTTGCCTGAGATTAAGGAGTCATTTTTGAAAATGTAAACAGCATCTTGCCTTTTTTCTGTTTACAGGGTTTGATTTCACACCTTAAAAACAAGCCCATTGCATCATCCTGGTGAAGGGATTCTGCAAGAAGGTCTTGGCTGAGTGAGGAAAATCACTAACGCCAGCTCAGAAGTGCTAATTGCCCCAAATGAATTACAAGCTAAAACAGTCTGGCCCAGTTACTAGCAACCATCATACCCATAAGAGTTTGGCATGGCAGCACAGAGGGAAGGCTTTGTGTGAGACACCATTCTCCACCCTCTCCCTTTCCCTGTTGCTTTTCGGAACAATTCCATTAGGATTTACACTGTTGATGTGGGATTATTTCCTGTACTTCTATTTCTTGTTCGAAAGTATAGAAATTAATTTTCTGGTCATAATTTCAGTACCTCTGGGACATTAGGAGGCTGGAAGTAAAAATAGAACGTCATTACAGTGTCAGGTAGTGCGGATGAGTGTGACTAATAACCTGAGTGTCATTGATTTAATAATCTAATAATGTCTCTGCACACTCAGCGCTCAGACTCACTGAGTGAAGATAAAGATTTAAGCCCGGCTGAAGCTGCAGATAAGAATCAGCACCTTGGCTTTAGGGATCAGAACCAATGATAAGCAACACACGGCTGGTATCCAAAAAATTAAAGCAGGGGAAGGAGCTGGCTGGTATCTGCAGCTCAGGCTGCACAGGAAGCAGATTTTCTATTCCCTGGGGTGACAGCAGGAGGTCACAGCTGCCCACAGGAGGCACTTGTCAAGATGGAAGAGAGATGCTCATCACCTAGCAAAGGTCTGGCAGCTCTCAAATAGCTGCTGGCCTGCCAGCAGCTTGGTCTGTGGTTGTCTAAAAGGCAAAGGAAAAGCCCGTTAATGTCAGCAACAACACCAGCCTGGAAAAGTCTGGTCCATGGCCTGGAAAAAAGAGGTGGAGTGAAGTCAGTGGGCTTTTGGCTGGGACACAAATCTTCTGACTCAGCATGATCTGGGTTCAGATTATAATTCATTCAGAGAAAAGCTGCCACAACAGCTACCAAACTCCTTACAGAAAGCTGCAGACAGGATCTCTTTCCTTTGAGAGCCTCCCTTTAGCCAGGCCCATCCTCCACCTCCTCTGATCAGCAGTGCCAGATCTGGCCCCCCATACTGCTGATGGATGGTGGTAAAGGTGTTGCTTCACTCTGGCAGCCCCTGGATGAGCTGGGAGATGGATCTTACCCACAGACTATGAAACCACACAGAAATGCCTGCTAATGAGACATGACACCAAGTTTATTATAATTTGGTTGGAACAGGGACAATCGATCTTCTCAAACCGCCTGTGAAAATCCCATTCCCCAGCAAGGTTCCTCTAGGCTTGGCCGATTTGAGCTCCATATGCTTTATTATTAATGCAGAAAAATTTTCCTGTACCTGGGACTGTGCTGGCACAACAGAGGGCAAGTGTACTTTAGGCAAAATCTTTGACTGCAGGAGCTTCAAGCCTCTTACAGTGAGGAAGGTTCTGCAAGTAATTCAGCTTTTTTTTTCAGATCATGCTCTGAGGGCCTCATCAGTCTTCCCCAACAGCACTTCATCTCAAGTATATTTACTTGTTTCCAGTTAACTTCACCCAGATAACAGGAAAACTCCCTGGGGAGTTGCTATAGAAACACCCGATGGAGACAAGGAGAGATTGGGGCAGCAGAGCCCAAAGATACAGTTAAGATTAAGGGAGATTTTAACTCCTGCTCTGTAAATATAATTTCCCTGGAAAAGCTGCAAAAATAGGAGTTAAAATGGAAAACGTCCTGCATGATTAGTGATGGGGTGACTGCTGATAACTCCACTCCCCCACAGAGATCCACCATCATGCCTTTCCAGAGATCCTCTCTAAAGTTTTCCAACCTCAGTGAGATTCTGTTTAGTTTCAAAAGGATATGTGAATCCCATCTGCCAAAAGGTGGCTAAAATGTGCCCAGATCTTTTCCAGTGCCTGGTGACACTGATAACCCTTTAAGCAAAGCAGTGTCCTTCTGCATAATGTCTGAGAAGGATTGAATGCAAGAAAGAAATATAGCAAGTCAAAGAGCTACCTACCATTAGTAGCTATTTGAGTGTCAAGCAGTTTTGTTTCAGACGATTTACCAATGCTTTTGTCCAAACCATTCATTCCACAAAACACTATTATGAAAATAGATGTCATTAGAAGCACTTTTTAATACATAAAATAGTCTTTCTTTTTGCAATTCAACTGTGTATTCAATTCAATTTTTCTGCTAAATCCTCTTGCACCTCTGAGAGTTCAGAAAGCCCCAACAATAAGAAACAGATGTTCTGATCTTCTGCATAGGCTGAATTTTTGGGATAGTTAGTGTCCTTTCTCTTATTTGATGCTCACACACGTAAATACTGAGGGCCATTGGAAATGAATTATCCCTCACTCTAAAGCAGAAGGGGATTCATCAACTATATTGATTTTCCTCATCTATGTGTATATGTGTAGCTCCTTTGGTAATTAGTTATTAACTAAACCACTGCTTCATTCCTGTGAACCAAATTTTAGTTGCAGTTTCCTTCACTGTAACTGTAAGCTTTTCTTTGCACTGTTTGTATTCATGTGGGTTCTCAGCCTGGATTTGCAGGGGTATTTCTCTTACAGCCAGCAGGGTGGTTAATTAACACGTGCTCCATAAGCCAAAGGTAGAGCTGATGGGGGAGCCTGAAGAAAACAGGATCTTCATCAGGAATGGATGTGTGTCTGCCCAGCAGCTCATGGACAGACAGCCAAAAGCACATGCAAAATGATAAAACTCCTAAGGCAAGAAAAAAATCTAGTTGATGCACACCAAACACCTGAAAGAAATCTGGAAGGAAAAAAAAACAGAAACTAAATACCTTAGTAATTTTGTATAAAACACACAGGCTACAGCCAAATAACCACCTTTCATTCTAATTATCAACCAGGAGATTGGCTGGGCTGGCTGGAATTTGCTGGGTGTTTGTGAACACGTTTATCTTAATTGCATTCATGTGGTTGTGGGGTTATTTGATTTGATCTTGAGATATCTGACGCCTGGTCTTATATGCATTTCTAACAGGTTTGAAGGATGCCCAGAGCAGGGAATGGATTGTGCCTATGTGCAGAGTTGTAGAAAATGTTCTCAAGGCCAGTACAAAGTCAGATGTTAAATTTCATAAAGAAACAGGCAAATTCTGTATCTACTGACTTACCACATAAACTTGTGGTTAAAGGAGATTTCTGTGTTTTTTTGACCACCACAGAGACCCTCCTTAAAAGGTAGAATAATATCATGAAAAAGAATGTAAAACCCCACAAAACCCATAACTTTTAGGCTTCATTTTTTTGATACTGGGGCTTCTAGGACTACTTAGAATACAATCATTTTAAAGCATATTGCTTTTCACTGTAACTACACACAGAGAAAAGAATGCTCGTAAAAGCTAGCATTTTCCTGAACAACAAAAACATAATTGATCACCAACCAGCTCCATCACGTGGGCAAACCCCCAGCTGAATCACTCAGCTGCTCCAGGTTCATTACTCAGTATGTTAACGCCCTATGCAATAAACACAACAAATGAAATATGGAATTACTCTGACCACAAATCTTTACTAATTGGTACAGCAAGATTCAAGGAAAAATTATTGCTTGGAATAGCTTCCTGCAAAGTTATCCCTGGATATACTTTCACGTCTGCATTCTCCCTGCAACAGAGAAGCAGGAGCTTAGTGAGGTCTCTCAGGCTGCTCTTCCTATTTATCACATCTTATCCATCCTGAATTCCATCATTCCATGCTATTCCCAGTCAATTCAATTTCACTGAACTTAATTGAAAATCTTTTCTTAATTCTATTTCCCCATAGCTTATTTGTCCCTAAATTCCAGGCTGATCCATGATGATTGTTTAAAACAGGATGCAGCCAAACTCTTCAACAGTGCATTGACTGAACACCACATATTATTATGGAAAACACAGCTTAAACAATGCTTAAGTTATTCTAATTAATTAGAATTAATTAATCTAATTAAGGTTACTGCTCTAACCTTAATTTTCTTACTACATGCAAAAGAGCATGAGGGTTTAATAAACTGTTTTCAGGTTTTGTTCAGTTAGAGACAGATAGATTGTGCCTATCTCTTCTATGGCCAGTCCCTGCCACATAAATCATTTGATCATTCTGAGAATGAGATGGTTGCACCAGTGACCCGTGAGGGCTTGTGGAGCAACACATCACACTTGCAAACCCCTGTGTCTTCTATACAGCAGAGAGTGCCCAAACCTGCTCTCACGTATTTTGAAATGGCACTTTGTGACTCCATTCAGAGTTATTTAATTTCCAACTGGATTTAAATTAACGTGTTTTGTTAATCAAACATTTAACTCTGAAGAAGAAACCTGCTCTTCACTGAACTGCAGAATGGCCTGTGTGAAAGTCTCCTGGCTGTGCTCACAAAAGAGGAGCATACCTTTTTACCATACCCAGAGGATAATGAAGACAAAGCCCTAGAGAAGCACATGTGAAAAGACAAAAAAATTCTTCCACATATTAGGTACAAAAATACAGCTTACATAGTGCAGTGTTCCAGGCATCAATGAAGCTGACTTGCCAGCAATCTTAATCTTGGGGTGAAGTGTCTAAATGTAAGGAATATAAAAAGAGAAATTATCTATACACCTGCGTGGGCAGGATCTTGGAGCCCAGCTCGACAGGGCAGTGTATAATTCTCCCATTCTCACTGAAAGGTAAAAAGCCTCACATTACAGCTCATCCAGGAACTGCTGACAGAATTTCATCTCTCTTTCCTGCTCTACTTATTCTTCAGGTAGGGAGAAAAGAAAAAAAAAAAGGGTGGGAGGGTTGAATGGAGAACTTTCCCAGTGATGCACAAGAGCTGGGTGACTGTTCCAGCACAAAGGGTAGTGGATCTGCAGGAGCACACTCCTGCCAGCATAGCCCAAGGAAAGCACAAAGGACTCCTGGTCTAACCTCTCTGGACTACCCAGGTAAATCTCTAACCACCAGGGTCCATGGTTTTCTCTCTTTCCTTTTAAAAATATATTTCCTTACGGTAATATTTTAATTGCTTTTTTTTTACTGTCGCCTTTACCCACTTGATGTGCTCCTCACATGAACACTGACTGCCATCCCTCTGGATTTTAGATTTAAAAGGCACAGAGACTGCTAGCTCAGCACTGTTATTCCAGCATAACATTTTTCCTTAGGGAAACATCAGCATACAAGGTAAAAAATAACCTTAGAAATGTGTGGCCTTTGATTAAGCTTTTTCCTTGTCAGACCATATGAAAAACTCTGCAGCTGCATACAAGCCTTCTCAGTCCAGGGTGTTCCAATGCCTCCAAGCTCAGCACAAGATTGTTTCCCCACACCCAAGACAGGGATATCCCTGAGCTGGGAAGTCTTGTGCAAACTGCTGCAACATCTTAATTTACCAAAGCAGCTGGTGCTGGTCCTTTGCCATGGGATAACTGGTTGCCCTGAGGGTTTGCCAGGCCCAGGCCCAGGGTCTCCAGCTGCAGCACAAGTCCCCGGAGCCATGGTGCTGGTTGATGAAGTTGTCCCCATCATGGCTCTCACTTAGTGAAGTCACAACTATCACATACGACTCTCTTCTCCTTGCCAGGACCACTTATTGCTGTTTTTGGAAACACAGAGAGTGGAAATTCATAGTTAATGCAGTTCCCCAGAAGAGCAGAGACCCTCACACCTTCTGAATTAGAATAATATCAAATAATAACATTTGAGATTTGCATGCACCTGGATTTATGGATGACCATCAACCCTAAATACAGGCAAGGGATGTCGCATTTGACTGATTTCAGCTCTACTTTGATTAAGTGTTTAGGAGAGTCACCAGAATCCCAAGACCTTTATCCTCATAAACCTTCTGGATTTAATAGTGACAATGTCTAGTGGGTAAATTAAGCAAGTCAATTTTATAGCAAAGGCAAGTCAAAGCTGCTATAATTAATCCAAATTAACACAACCACGAGCTCCTGAAGCCTATCATTGGTAAGGTGTCGCTTCAGGGACAGCTGCAGAAACATCCAAACACAAGTCATCATCAAGATCTTTGAGACCAAACATCTCCCAGGAAACCAAAAGTAACCTGCACAAAAGCGGGCTGGATTACAGAAACCTAGATGTTCTCTTCCTGCAGGACTTTATTATTGACATGGTCAACAAAGCAAAACAGTTTCCTGTAAATATGATGCTTTAGCATTTCTTTTATCTGCTCAATATTAAGCCTCTATGGAGAATTACTGGAGTGTATCCCGTGGCACATATGGTCTGTGATAGGAAATGATACCTCTGAAACTCTGAATAGCCCAATGCCATGCAGGAAATGAGAAAGGAATGTGGTTTGCTGTTGCAATCTTCACTATTTTTTCTATTCCTCTAAGAAAGCACAGCATGGATATTTAACATGAGAGAAAACACCAAAGCAGCAGCTCTAAATAAAAAAACCTTATCCTTAGACAACAAAATTATTATTTAGATGCAGAAAAGTACAATTTTGATGTTACAATGAAATATGCCCAGCTGTTTCTGGAGAATACTGCTGGAAATGAAGGCCAGGGAGTGATTTTGGAAAATCAGGTCGTGGAAAATGCTCGTAAGACCGTTGCTGGAGAACAATCAAACTTTTCTGAGCTGTCAAATCCTAAATAGTTAATTGAACAGGAAGGAAAAATAGCAAGAGAAATTCTCTGAGGTGCAGAAGAGGATATTTCTGCATGAATAGTGTGCACACCACCCTGATGCACTCATGGGCTGAGATGGGGGAGACCTCGTCTACAGACCCGCATGGATATTTGACTCACTGCTGCAAGAACTTTAGTTTGGGTTTGATGTTCATGTGAGAACACATTTCTAATACAACAAAAATGGCCACATTTGCCACGATCCAAAAAAAGATATGGCTTCATTTGGTGATGATGTCATGCCAGAAGCCCAGAGAGGCAGTAGACAGAAGTGAAATTGGATGATGAGTGTCCAGAGAAACCGATGAGTGATTAGAACCAGGAAACTTTGCTAGTAGGAAAAGCACAACAGCCATGCAGAGATGTTACCAGCCTTTACTCCCCTGGAAGAAATTGGCCATTTGAGCAGCAGTTCACAGGAGAAAAACATGCTGGTGTGTTAAGGCTGCACACCCAGCTCTGCTCTGTGCCAGCTTGGTCAGCCACTGGTTCTCCTCCACATCCCCATTCCTGGGGCACAAACCAGTGGATCAGCAAAAGCAGGATGATGCTCCTGCTCAGGTTAAGCCTCTGTCCTGACACTGCAGCCAGCCACAGAGGAGGCAGGTTTCCTTGGCCCGGGTGAACCGAGGCTGCTTTGGAGACTCTTTGCATGAAATGAACTCCACAAGAACCAGCCTCCCACTGGCACAGCAGGACTGGGCAGGCAGACGTGTGTGACAGGGCAGGGGAGCTGAGCAGAAAGGGACGTGTTTTCTACAGGCTCTCTTCAGGCTTAAATGGCCCTTCTGTAAGTGATGCTAAATGACACTACCCTCCCTCCACCCCGCGCTCCCAATTGCCTACTTACATTAGCATTTGCCAGCTGTCAAGCTCTTGCTCAGTTCCAGTGAAATCTCTTGGATTTTCTCCTCTTTCAGTGATTATGTTGAACTGCTGGAATCAGATCCTGGTGACATCGGAATTGTGAAAAAAATCCTCTGCTGGTTTTTGTATCTTTCTATCCTCTTCTCCTTATTAATGTGAGCCAATACAGAGCCCAGCACAGATACAATACTCTCCAGCAGGACACAGGAATGCCTGCCAGCCTCCTCAGAATTGTCTCCTAACAGAGAGCTGAGTTTCTCTATAGCAGAAACAGCTCTCAGACACACTGAGAGCTCACATCACTTACCCAAGAGATCCTACTGACATGACATCCTCGAGAGTTGTCTAAAGCCATTTCCTTTGTGAGAATGGTCAGGCTGGCTCTGGTCACCAGTCCCTCTAGCCCAGCACCCTGTCTCTGAGACCAAATAGCTGTGTATATCTGCAGAAAACCTCAGGAGCAGGACGAATACTCAGTAATTTCCTGGAGTGCTTTGATGGGCCCCAGTAATCTGGGCTAAGAGACTTTCTGCAGTCTCCTGGTGTGTAACAGCCCTTGCTGCATCTCTCTGCCATGAATTCACCAAATTGTTTCTTGCACCATTTAAGCACCATTTGGCCACCTCAGCCTCCCAGAGCAATGAGTGCCACGGTGGAAAAACATGATGGGAGAAGGAACAGCTCGCTGGTTTGTACTGGTGAGGTCCCCAGCTGCAGCTGAGCTCATTCTCTTCAGCACAACCCCCTTGCACGCAGCCAAAGCACCCCTTGCCTTGCTGGTCTTTAGGCTTCAAAGGAAGCCCAGCCTTGTGGCTTCTTGTATATCTACCAGGCCCAGCACAACTTTAGGGCAGAAAGATTTGTTAGATGAAAGAACAAGACCAGAACCCCAGCTTGACCCATACTAATATCAATCACTAAAAATTAGGCATGGTTCATGTTCTACTTTCTCCTGGACCCCACAGCCACTGTATGTGGACAAAGCATCTGGCTTACCTGAACATCTCTGAGGAACTTTGGGCTTTGGGGTTGAAAAGTTTTAGCAAAAAAAAGCAGGCATGTAGATGTGAGATGTATGTAGGCTTGTAGACATCCCTCCGTTCCACTCTCGATTTCTTTAAAATCATTTTCTCCTAAAGCCCAATTTAGAAACCGCAGGAAAGACTTGATGTTTTTATGCAAATTCTGAAATTTACAGAAGTGTTGAGCTGAACTGGGATTTGAAGGGAAGCCTTCTTTGCTATTCCCCCTGCCACTTAAACACCAAGCAGGGATACACTGGTGGAGATGGCCAGAAATAGATCCAAAACTTAGAAAGTGTCAAAATTGAGTGTTGAAGAATAGGGGATTGAGAGAGTCAGCCACTGCAATCCGGGTCTCAAAAATCTGAGCACTCACACAGAGCTTCAGAAAATCAGGTTTAGATAACACACATGGCTGGTGGATGCCTTAACCTTTGCTGGAGCTCAAATTCCTTGCCAAAAGTTGTGGGCCAGATAAACTAATGTTTTCTGTTGAGAAACTGTTTTGCTGAAAGTTTCTGGCTATGCCTCCATATCACACAGACATGCGATCACAGCCTTTGCCAGACAAAACATTCCTGCTCTGTGACACTCAGCCCAGGCCAAGCTGCAGAAGTTAATTTACTGTAAGTTACTGATAATGTCACTGATGGTTTATCATTCCCAGGCTGGTATGTCTTTACACTGATTTAAACTGGTAACAGCTTGGATCTCATTTTTAATGGCACTTTGAGTCTGGCTGCCTGGTTATTGGATAGGCAAAACTATTGGTGTGCAAATCAGGTCATAAACCACCACCCAGCCAGGTTGTTTAGAGGAACATCTAAAATGTCATGTGTGTTACTGCACAAGCATCACTCCTAATTATTGTGTACTCCCTTAAACAGATTTTTTTAGCAAGTTGTGTTTAAAAAACAGGTTGGAGTTCTGATACACCGTGACAACAAAGTATTTAACAGAGCTGCACTGGCTCCAATGTCCCTCTTTTGCATCCTTTCAGGAACAGAAATAGATTCATCACCATTGTGATATTAGAAAACCTGGAGATTGCAGGGACTATGTGAAATAAATTGGAAATGGCAGGATAAGTACTTGAATTGACAATACAGGAACCACTGCCTGTCACACATTTGCTGGGACAATCCACAAAGCACGTCGTTAGCTGTGAGAGTTGGAATTAGAGCTGCAGCCTCACCTCCACACAGCCCAGCTCAGGCAAAGTTAAGAAACTATAGTCATGCCTTGATGGGTGATCTTACAACCCTGCTGCCACTCAGCCTGCAGTGTACTTCACCTGCCATTTAAACGTGTGTTTTCTCTGTAAAAGCCTCAAATGTTGCAGCATCAATGTGTCAGAGTGCTTTCTTGAACAGAATGACCTCTCAGCCAAAAAGCTGTTGACCTGACCTTGGTCTTGATGCAAGAATGGGTGAAAAAAAAAGCATACAAGAAAAACGTTGCTAAAAATAAAATGTGTGAAAAGGATTATTTAATTTAAAAAAGAAACTGAACAAATAGGCAACCTATTAATGTGTTTCTAATCTAGAGGTCAGGACAGGAGCGACATTTCCAGACATTTTATCTTGGCTGTAGTACAAGGTGAACCAGAAGGAAGCACGACCTTGGCATTCATCAGACACAGGCTGCAGGTGCAGAGCACAGTCTCCTCCACTGTCAGCTCTGACCTGCCAAGCCACTTTCTCTGCTGTGAGAGGAGCAGGCTCTGAAGTTCACCCAGGAGCACAGTTCTCCACATTTCTGTGGAGGATGACAGCCCATGACTGCAGGAAGCACAGACCTTCTGGACAAACCATTGCCTGCAAAAAGGCCAGGTAAAGCAACCAAACTGTGTGTGTAGTCTGGCAATAAGAAGGTGGGAAGCAACCAGAAGAATTTCCAAGCAAATCACGGCAAACCAATTTGTCAAGATAATTAGCACAGAGGCAAAGGGGAGCAGTAGATGTGATACATCTTGGCTCAGGAAGGCTTGTGACACCATTCCCATTTAACTTTCACAGGAGCAAAATGAGGAAATGGAATCTAAGTGAAAATTTACCACAAAGCTACACTCTCAAAATTATTATCTGCAGTTCAGTGTCAATCACAGCCCTGTCCCGTAGCCCATGGTTTGCTGTCAAAACTGCAAATGCATGGCTGAAAGGGGCACCTCACTCAAGATAACAGCATCACAACTCAAGATGACCTCCCCCAGATAGAAAAACTCACCCAATATCCCGATGGTGAAGGTCAACAAAACAACCTGTGGAACATCACAACCCAATAAATAGGCTGAGGCTCCTTAAAGTGATCCTTTTTCTCCTTGGAAGATGAGGCAGTCCCTTTCCTTGTGAAACCTTCTGCTGAGGCTGCCTAGAGAGATTCTCCCTGCAACTAAAAATTAGAGAGCTTTTCCAGTTACAGCTGGTTTTCATCTGTGCCTCACTTCTGGATGGATGGTGCCAGGCCTCACTCCTGGCCCTGTGCTCCTGGTTCCTGAGGGACCTGGGTGCTCAACCTCATCCCCAAACTTGGACCACAAACCTTTGTGGACATGGAGTCTACTAAAAGTCAAAGTTCTTTCCAAAATTTTAACCCTGCCCTTCAGTTCTTTCATTTTTGGTGAGTGTATTTTTTTACCTTTTAGCATCGATATTGCCTTTAAAATACCATAAACAACATTTCAATAGATAAATAATTTAAAGGCAAGCAAATAGGTGCTTTATGAGAGTGTCCAGCTGCTCAGGAATCCATCAGGGCATGGAGACTGGGAATAGTGGAGGCCTGATTGCCTATTAAAGAGGCCCACATTCCACAAAGCCATGATCAAAGTTCTGTGGAGAATCGAGCACTGTGCCCATGTGTAATATGTCAGTTATTTGCCAGCAGGGGAAACACTATAAGAAGCAAATGTGTTTTACTCTGTTCAGTGACACTGCTAATGACTCATGCACGATTATGGGTAACAAACCTTTGAAACGAGAGGTTGAGTCGTACACTACATTATATATCTGAATTTCATGGTATATTAGTGACAATGATTGGTAATACAATATGATGGGGAATGGCTAACGTCAGGGCAAAGTTAACATGATGGACTGCAATTTCCCAGAGAGTCCCATGCCTTTTCCAGCGCCGCCCATAATCTGCTCATCATGGTTTGGCAAAGAGCAATCCTCCGCGTGGAGCAGGCGGCCCCAGCGCCCTGACAGCTGCTCGTAAATTTGAGCGGAAGATGCGCCATCCAAAATGTTCATGCTTCCATGGATCGTTACCTGGTTGTATCTCCCCTAAGAGGCAGGTGATTTTTTTTAACACCCTGACACAGTTTGTTTCCTCTCTCTGGATAAATCTGATGCCAGCTTGTGTCTTAGAGCATTCCTTCCCCATCCTGTTCTGTTAAAAGGCTTGATACAGTCTACACGCACGTTAGCTAAACACCAGTTAATGGAGCGTAACTAAGAAGAATTAATATATTTACCCCCCCCCCAAAAAGTATTTCTAGACTATTAAAATGAGAGTCAAATGTATCACATAAGGCATTAAAATTATAAATGAGACCACAGATTCATGTTTACAGACTCTGGCAAATCCCATGGCCACAAGTCCCCTCAGTCACTCCTGTTGCAAACAGCATAAACAAATGTTTAAACTATGTGATGTTAACCTGGAATATTCTGTGACTGTTTTACAAGGCCTGCAAATATCCATCTGACCTTCTCCAGTTGTACAAAATTTGGGTTTTCCTGCAGGAAGAGCCCATGAAGACAGAAGAGTCCCTTGAAATCCCAACCCCACACACCCATTAAGCAGAGGCACCAAGACCATCACCTTTCCAAGGAACTTGAAATGGGAGTCTTTCCTAGGATAAAGAAGTTCATTGAAAACCACAGCCAAGCAGGAATGGATGGTAATGATGATGAGTAAATGGAAGAAAGTATCTCCCTCTAGCATTAAATTCAAGCCCTGACCTTTTCCAATGTAATGACTAACTCAACCTTTACATAATAATGTGGATGATATTTGGAGAGTATAACATATGTGTCATTTTAATTAATTGAACAGAAATAGATCCACGGAAGAAAAATGAATTAACCAATCAGCAATCACCTTTCTATCTATTAGATGTCAGAATAATTAGTTTATTCTTGTAATCTCTTGACCCTTCTAGAAATCATAACCTTGCTGACCTCCTTGAGTATGGGAGCTCATTTGAATAGCACCATAATTGTGCTCTGGGTGCATTATCATCTACTTTCAATTTTATTAAGGTAATCTTACCCCTTATTATTATCTCTCTTTCTGAAAGGCTGACCCAAACCCTGGGAAGGAGTGCAGGACTTGGCTCAGTAAAACCAGTGTACTTTGGACATCAGAATCCTTTACCCAGAAGATGGGCTGGTTTTGTTAGCTGGAGGATCAGAATTAATTTTACCACCTTTGTCTGTGGAGAGCAGTATCCCAACATACTTCCTGATGTTGGCAGTTGAAGACTGTTACCAGCTAGCAAATGCTTAAGCAAAATCACAATTTGTTCCAGAATGATAAAATGACCCTACAAAGTGAATTACACAGTGAAAAATAAATGTAAAACACAGTGTAGATGCACAAATGATTATTTCATTATCTGGCCAATGTAAGAACGACAGATACAAATTGTTCCAATCATAGAGTGATGAAAGAGTAATGAACAATGGGTTCTTGAATGAGCACAGGAACAAAATAATGAATTGCAGTTTAAATGAAATCAGGAGTCAATGGACTGGATCACAGACTGTCCTTCAGACATAGGAATTCGGCATTAGTTAAACAGTGTCTTTTGGAAAAATGTCCTTTAAGAGAAGGCATCTAAATGGCTCAGAGAGGCACAAACATGATAAGCCTGGACACTGGCTGGCTTGTAGCAAACTGAACTAGTGTTTCCCCATTCCTGACACTTAGATAATTGATCAACCACAAATTAGCACCTTCCACTCTGCAAAGGTATCAAACCATTGTTACTTTTCCCTGTTTTAACCTTGCCCTCCCTCTACTACTGAGTTACTTTGATGCAACATCTGATGAGTTCTCCATGCAGATTGTGGACACAGAACGAAGACCAAGACACAAAAGCTTCTGGGAAAGAAAGTGTCAATGATGTAGAAATAACACGTGGCAAAAGCTCTACTAACATTTTTGTTGGAAAACTCTGCAATAGATGGATTTATATTCCTTTCTTTTGTTTCAGACCAATAAGCCAAGGATTTCTAACGTTATTTCCAAAGAAACATGTCACATTTCATGTATCACAGCTATCCATCACACTGCACAGCTCTTTGTTGGCTCTGTACTGACACTATGCAGGACATCTGACCATTTCATCTCTCCATACAGAATTTCTTTACACTCTATGAAGACATCTTGGAAATGTGCAGAAACTAGCTGGTGTCACAGGCAGGGCTCAAAGAGCCTCACAAACCAGCTACCCCTCCTGCTGCTCTGCCACTGCTGTAGCCAGGGCAGCACCTGCCCTCTTGCCCCTCACACAATACCAGGTACAAAAGAGAGACAGCCCTTGGAGCCTTGTATGCCTCAGCAAAGGACATGAGCATCCCCAAGGGAAAGGTCATCTTTCATCCCTTGGTGCTCAAAAGCTGTGAGACATTTGAAAACCAGAATGTCCCAAATCCAGCAAGCAAGAGCACTTTCAAAAGCCACAGAGTGATGGCAACAAAGGGAAGGGCAGGGAAAACCAGGTTTTGCTTTCTTTATGGACAGCAATAAATATTTATTAGAGAAAAAAGCTGCAGGAGAGAAGGGGCATCTCTGCTGTGTGACTGAAAGGCCACCTGCTCCTGCCCTAGTTCAATGACATCTTCTGCAAAGGGTCTCTGTCCTGCAGAGTCAGGGTAAATGTCACGTGCCTGCCATGCACATGTGGGCCAGCATCCATCAAACACCGCCTGTCATGTTTGTGGGCAGCCTGTCCAGGCAGACCACAACCAGATGTATCACCTACAGCCCCTCACTCCTCCTCTAATCAGATTTATGTTTCAACAGATACTGTTTGCTAAGCACCCTCAGCAAACATCCCCACCACTCCATCAGGGTGCCCAGGAGTGCTGCGATAGTTCAAGACAGCCAGCACATCCCACCACAGGCACCTACAGAGCCATAAGGCAGGTTTAACATACAGAGAGCAGGGTTAAACACCTTCCACTCCTTGGGATTTCTCCTGTGCCTTGTTGACTTGGAGAGACAGAACTCTCCACATCTCACAGCTTAATTTTACAAAGCATGATGAGGTTTGCAAACTCCGGAGTATTTTGGCTGCCTCTGCAAGCCTGATACACAGATAGAACTGTGCTGCAGTTTTGTGCTGTGGGAGGAAGCACTGAGAATGGGCTCTCCTCTTCTTCTGTGTTGTGTCTGAAGAGGCACTGTAAGGCACAGGCATCTCCACCTGACCCCGTGTCAGGGACTTTCCACTTACAGCTCTGTCCCAACAAAATCTCCAAAACAAGACGACATTCCACTGGAGTTTGATAAACAAATCCCATTTGGCAGAAAACCACACTACTGGATCCAAAGTTGAGCTGATCCAATGCCTTAAGTTATCACGGGCTTGCTATCAGGTCTTTCAGATGATTTTGGGTCTCAAGTCATCCACAGTATAGCATGACACAATCATTTGTGGCCTCGTCCAACCAACCTGGTGTCAGAAATTCATTCAGCCAAGTAAGATGGCATTCTCAATACCTGGTTCTAAAGAGACACCCAGCCATCAGCTTGGATATAAAACCAAACTGAAAATATTCACTAGAGCAAGCAGCAGAGAGCCCTACTCCTGTCCAAAGTCCAATTGCTGCCTGTAAAAATCCCCAGCACCCTGCCTAGGTGTTCAGAGAGATGTCCCTTGCCCGTGACAGGGAGGCTGGAAGCAGATGATCTTAAAGATCCTTTCCAGCCCAAACCCCTTCTATGATTCTAGAATTCTACCTGGGACTAAGCAGCATTGGGGAACCTTCAAGTGACATCTGCATACCCCAGCTAAGAGCCCACCTCTTGTGCTGCTCAGACCCAGGAGCAGAAGAAACCTGATAAAAACTGTGAGTCTCACAGCCAGACACTCCATCTGTTCCACCAGCCCCCCTGACTGGCCAAATTCTCCTGTGTGTGGTGTTTGCCAGCTCGAGAAACATCTCAACAGGCAGGAGCTCTTTGCCAAAGGTCTGGTCACACCTCCTCACTCACCTCCATCATTACGGGTTTTAGAAATAACCACAAACGCCTCATTACCTTGCCAACAGTGAGTGCTGTACCAGGGGGCTGCCAGGAGCAGCAAGGTGACAACGCAGGTTGCAAAACTGTACAGAAAGGAGAAAGTGAGCACCAGGAGCCAACCTCGTCAACTAGAACTGTCTACTGCAGGAGAACACCTGGAAAAGAGTTCACTGTACGTTACCCAGAAGAGAAACTTCTGGTGCACAGGGTGGAGAGAACAGCATTGCTCTTGTCAGGTGATGCAGGGAGCAGGGAATGCTGGTGATGGCTGAACCACACAGGGCACTGCAGTTTTCTCTGGGGCTGCAGGTTTGCTGGGCTGTCTTTGCATCGCTGCACAAGTAATGGACGCGCCAATTAAAGCCCAACCAGAACATTTGCCTCTGTAGCTGGCAGAGAGGATCCACACCTCAGTGATACCCTGCCTTTCTCTGTGTTTGTTCTGAATGCTCCACATGCTTGGTTCTACTCTCCACTTGGAGTGTTTCTACTCTCCAAGGCAGCTGCATTGGATTGATTTCTACTGTAACTCTCACAATCACCTACACTTTGGAATGGTCTCTATGTAAACACAAGGCACAGACTTTGCTGTGTTACACCATGGCTCCCATGTATTTTTTGTGGTTGCAGAGCACAGTGCCTCATGCTGGCTCGATATTTGATCTCCAATTAACCAATTGTGCATCTAAGGACAAGCACACAATCAGAAAGTGAGCACAGCTTCACTAAAGCCGTCACCATTTATGTTGTAATGATTTGGTTTTCAGTGTTACATTTGATTTACTATCTTGCTCAAACTTGGCCTGTTGCAATTAAAAGAAAAATTAAAAGCATGAGATTCCAAAATTTCATTATTAAAAAAAAATCATAAATGTGCACAGCTCACAGCACTCCATGAGGGGTCCAGTATGGCCCCCATCATCTAAAGGGCTGTTAATGCAGAACTTAGAGATGATCACAGTGGTCTTTCAGTGCTTGGCATTTCCTGACTCCTACACCTTTGTTTTTCCTTTCTCATCATGACATTAACACTTCTGTATTATGGAATATTTATGAGGCACACCACATGCTTAATGGATTTCCTCATTTATTTGCAGCTAGCCTGCATTAATACAAGACTCACAATATTCAATCTGAAATCCATCAAGGATTCCTGGGCTTAATATTGCCACTACTTTTAATGAGAAAGGAAATCTGTAAATCCAGCTTGCAAAAGCAAAAATAAAGCCACGTGAGAGCAGCACAAGCAGTGAAACTGCATCCTTCACTATAAAAGCATCCAGAAGTAAACTTCTGTTTATTGAACTGGTTCTAAAGCCATGAATTAAAAACTCTCTGCACTAAATCTTATTCATAGTTCCCAAAAATGGCACATACTATAGTGCATTCCTCTCCCTACTGCCCATCCTGCAACATGGGGGTACATGAGCTAGGTGAGAGGTCAGGTGGATTAGAGCTGGCCTTGGGACCCTGGTGGTACCCAAACCACTCATATTTATCTACTCTTCAGGGAGTAGGAAATCAGCTGAAGATCAGCCATCCATTGGTATATATGTTTATATGTTATAAACATCCATGTTTACAACAGATGCCAGAAGATCAAGCATCTATGGTGTACATGTTTAGACGTCTCTTGCTGACAGTGGCTGACTGGCCTTGTGCTGTTGCACATTAGATACAGGTGAATTTTCACCATTCTCCAGCCTTGTCAGGGCACCCGCAAACTCTGAGCATGTGTGTGGCAGAAGGAGTTTGTGTCTCTGGGGCAACACAGACCTTCCTCAGCAAGGGAATGCTCTGCCTGATGAGATTGATCAGCTGTTGCTGCCAGCTGACGTGATCTCTGAGATTTCTCTGATGTTTGTGTTTATAGAAATCATTCTTCCCTATCAACATTGCCCCATTGTTATCTCTTACACACACATGCACAAAAATTAACCCTGAGTATTAACAGAGGAGACAAACCTTGCTTTAATGAGAGCACTGCAACCCCATATAAATCAATCTAACTGCATGAAGTAACAGCCCAACACTTGGTGCCATTTAGCCAGGAGACATGCAAGCAAAATAAATATGAAGGTGCAAAACCAACCTGATACTTCAACAATTAAAAAAAAAAAAAAAAAAAAAAAAAAATCAGAAAAATCAGTAGGTTGCTCTTTCCAGGAAGCTTTTGAGGCCAGACTTTCTTGGATATAAATCAAGGCAAACCTAGTATGGTCAGCAGAACACCTCAAAATTTTCTATTGTAGAATGTGAGCCTGTGTATTTACCCTCTGTTCATGGCAAGTGTCTCTGAGCTTGTGTCTGGGAAGGGAGTGCAGCACCAGCCCCTGAGTGCACCCACTACTCCAGCTGCTTACAGAAAAGTCTCAGCACTGGTACCAGCAAATCTTAGCTCCTCATGTTCCTTCTGTTGTCAGGCTCTATTTCAGCGAGGGACCTCAGGATATCCCTAACTTCCATCTGCAGCTCCTTGCCTTTGAAGACAATGGGGTAATCACACATCTAAAGTTAGATGTGCAAACAGTCTCTGCCTGTCTTGGGAAAAACAGTCCTTAATACCTCTGAGTTTAAAGATGATCTGGCAACATTTCTGTTCACCATCACACAAAAGGCAGAAGCTGCAGATTTAAGAGTGGAAGGCAATTTCCCCTTCTGTGCTCAGCAGCAGGCAATTGTGCCATAGGCTTTCCAACAGCTTATGTGGTGCTTCACTGACAAGGTTAAAACAGTCAGAAATTCATTGTGTCACCCTTGGAATAGAGGGGTTTTTCCTCATATGTAACTAATTTCTACTGAGATGTTGGTTAAGGAGAAAGCATTTGATAATCTGAATTTGCAACCCGTAACAGGGTCACCAGGAGGGAAACAGAAGAAATTCAAACACGGGATAAATTGTTATTTGCCAAGCATTTGATTTCCAAGGAAATGAACACATTCAGCAAATAAAAAGAAGCCTGACAGTACAGGAGAAGAGCTTGAGGACAGCACATTGCTTCTGGGATATGTTCATGAGAGAAATGGAGATTAAGGAAATGTCACAGGCTGGAGACAATGCACCCTGAGACAACTCTACTCTCCTCTCTAAACCCTGGGTGCACAGCTGGTCAAAATTGGGATGCCATTCACTCCAACAGCACACCCCAAGCAATTCTGTGCTTACCTGGATGCCTTCAGGTTGTCTTGCAGAGCTACCACTGCCTGTTTCACTGAGGGGTAGCAGGACTCAGCATCTGACTGTATCCAGATGGGAACCTGAGATAAACTGCACAGGAAACCTGATGTCTGAATCAGCACATGAAAAAAAGTAGAAATAAATATATTCGTCTGCACTACAGTGTTTCTATTTTAAAAAAGGAAAAGCCGCTGCAAACTTAGACTGCAGGTGAAGGGAAAAACCCTTAGGAAAGCAGAGGGGCTCAGGATCACCACCTGGAATGAGCCCTGATGCTCCATAAAGAAAACATGCCAGATTTTGAGGAAAAGCAGCTCCAGCAGAAAGTATTTTGGCAGGATGAGCTGTCCAGCAGCACACTGTGAGGAGCCCCCTGCCAGCACCACACTGCCCTCATCCAGTGCTTGGCTCTGACCATGCTGCAGCATCTGCACAGCACAGATAATGCTCCCACAGATGCCTGCCCAGCACTTTGAACCCAAGGCTTATGTCTGTACAAACCACCTCACACACAGGGACCTCCACAGAGCCAGCCCCAGGGTGGCAGCTCCATCCCCGGGAGCAGCAGGTACCTCCCACTGCACCAGGATGTGCTGCAACCCATTCCAGCCCTGTGCCAAGGCTGTCCCACAGGCACTGCTGCTGCTCCTGGGCAGGCTGGAAGCAGCACAAGTTTGTGCTCGAAGCATTCAGCTCCTGGAGAAAACAGCACTCCAAATCTCACAGCTTCCTGATCCCCTCTGGGGAGGCATGGCTCACACGCCTGGGCACATCCTGCACATTCAGCCAAGGCTTTGTCTTGCACTACTGAATTTTTTCCAAAAACATCACATTTGGAGCAAAGTTATTTTTTTTCCCTCTTTCCCTGCAAAGGGTAAATAATGGTAACATTGGAAATGAGTGGGCTCAAAGGTGAAAACATGGTCACTTCGTGTGACCTTTGAAAAAAAATAGCCTGGGTGGAATTCAAAAATCCTAGTCCCTTTGGACTACTGCTTGCAGTAATTAAATCACACTGGGAGAATGCCCTGCCAGAAATGTCATCCCACGTGTAACTAACCCCAGAGAAATAACGTGCAATGGTGGTGAGAAGGGGAGGAAGGGGTGACAGAGGCCACTGGAGGGGTATTGACCCCACCAAGAGTGTTTAAGATCCACCAGCAAGCACAGAGCAGGGGTTACCTGTATCCTGCATGTATCCTGCGTGTATCCTGCGTGTATCCTGTGTACCAGCATCTGCAGGTGGTAAGACATCCAAAGGAGTGAGTTCAGCCCTATGTAGGGAATAAAAGAGGAAAGGCAAACCTCAGAAAGGCTCTAGGTTGTCCCAGTCCCGAGGAAAAATGAGACAGGATTGGTGCTACCACCTCCCCAGAGGACTTCCAACACAAAGATACTCTGGGAAGAGGGTAAAGCACTTCAGGTGAGGGAATGCTCAGGAAGTCCTGTGCTAGGAGAGACCCTGACCCACCCCACATGTATTTAGGTTCACTGCTCTGGCTGACCAAGGGCCTATAAGGGACAGCATTGCTGTATCCCAGACATCATCCACACACACTGCTGGCAGCTGGCAGCATCTCCAGGGTTCTCACGCTGGGGAAGACTGGGAGCTGCCTCCCTGGCTTCAGGATTGATGTTGCATGACTTAAGCACAAATTAAGTGCGGAGCAGAAAAAACATATGCAGAACAAGCAATTGCAGCCCTGGCTTTGGGCTGGCCTTGGTTGAAATTCAGCAGCTCAACAGCATCAGATTTTGTTGGTGTCTGAGACAGAAGCCCCCTGGCATTTTTAGATGACTTTGTGATAGTTATCTTCCCTTTCTAATATTTGCTTTACACTTGGAAAAAAAAAGTTATCTCAGGAGTCCTTTGAACATTAAAATTAATGCCATGCATGCTACTTTCTTCAAATATTTTAAAATATTCGAAATGTAAGAACCTTGGCTCAGTGCCCAGGATCCTATCTTTTTGGATAAAAGTTTCAGATAACTGACACTTCCAATTACTGTTCCTCCCTGAAGAGGTCATCTCTGCTTTGGCTCCAGAGCAGAGCAGCAGAGGTACCTGAGGTCCCCGGATTTCACAAAAGGTTAAAAAATCTGCACGGGTGCTAATTAAAACCAACACACTCGGTGTCTGACCTAGTTCTGCCTTGCTTTCAGGAGGCTTTACCTGAGTATCTTTCAAGCCACTTAAAAATTAAAATGGTTAATAATGCATCAGAGCCAAACGTTACCCAGGGGCTGGCTACGTGGGGAAGCTCAGTTTTGCTTGCAGATAGCATCATTTGAAGTAACTGGGGGAGGGGAGCACTACCAGCCTAATTCCCTGCTTTTACCCCCACCCTGCACACCTTTATGCCACGTATTGATGTCCCAACCCTTTTTTGGATGATTTCTGTAAACATTCAGTACCATGCTGGCCAAATCAAGAGGTAGAAGTTGGCTGAACTGTTCTTCTGGTCCCCAATGCATCCACCTGCACAGTCGGGGTCTCCTGCACACTCAGCTTCCCTGTGTGTATTCCTGCAATATCTGTATCACTGTCTCCTCCCAAGGTTTAATTTCCTAGGATAAACAGCAGGGCACTGCTGAGCCGAGGAACGCCAGCTTAGAAATTTTCCTTTCTGCTCCTGCACCTTGCACTGACATTTATTCAGGGAAGTTTCATTTTACAATGTTTTTTACTCGACTGCCACTTAGTGGCAACGCAAAGTCATAGCTCGGACAAACCCACAGGCTGCAAACCCATCTGGTATTCCAGTGACTCTTTCCAGGGATTACTTGATCAGTCATTTACTTTTCACCCAATACCCTTTCCACAGGTTATGGGTAACGTTGCAAAACCCCGTCTCACTGGAAAACGCATTAAAAAAAATCACAGCCATTATGAAGGTAGCATCACCTCTAAAAGAGGGTTGGTGGTGTCCAGCAGGACCTGCAGGGGACTTCCAAAGGTCAGGTTGGAGGTGCTCAGGTGGTCTTCAGCCCTGGTAAGGCAAACACAGCATCGCAGGTGGGTCTGCTGCTGTCTTCTGGGGGGAAATAAATAGGGAGATCTTGCCAGAAGACTAAACTTGTGCAAACCAAAGACAGCTGTTTCACAAACCCCAGCACTGTTTCTCACAGGGACTCCCAGCAAGACAAGAGGTGAGGACATGCCCAAGCTCCTCCTTGCCTCTCCAGTGTTGTGCCTGCCCCGCTAAAGCAAAACAGCTCCATTTCCAAGGTTCTGCTGAAATGCCAACATTTCCTAAGGAAACTGAAGCAAATCATGTCGTTGTGACTTTGCAGGGGGAAACAACACCAACAGGTAATTATCACCCAGGCTCAGAATCTTAAAAAACCAAGTGAGACTTTCAAGAGAGAAAACTTGCATATTTTCTGCAGAGGTTCTGTGCTCAAAGTCTGGCATCCCTAAGACACACCAACTTGCATTTCCATAAGTTGCATTTTCTCTCTCCATAATTGCACTGGAGGTATCAAAAAAACCCCTACTTTTTTTGTATTCTCCATGGAGGTGAAAGAGAAGGAGCTGAAATTACAGCGTATTGGAGCCTTCACATTGCAAATGCTTGAAGTTTCTCTTTTTTTTCTTTTCTTTTATAACCTGCATTGATTACTGTCAAGACAAATTTCTTGCTGTGAAATAGAGGTAAGTCCTTGTAACCAGACCCTGAACTCAAAGTGACAGTCACG
>VXBR01011488.1:491572-522270 GCA_013400215.1 Cisticola juncidis | reverse complement strand
AAAAAAAAAAAGGTAATATTCAAACCTCACCTAAGCCCTCAATTTCACCTCTCACTCTAATCACAATTGCTGCAGAGGTGCATATTGCAAAGTCACCTAAAGGACTCTCCTGCACCTGGAAGCATCTCTTGTGCAGTAACCCAGCACACACCACAGCCCTGGCAGCAGCTTTCTGGCAGGATAGGGTGGCAATGGCTCCTGCCTTTTCCTCTTACATCAAGAGGATAAAAGACACCTCAGCTCCATTTCCCTGCAGTCCTTGAACTCCTTTGGATCCATTGTCACAGCAGGACCAGGTTGCAGCTCTGCTTTGCCCTGCACAGCTTAAAATGGTGTCCTTGGGAGCGGAGAAGCCCCCCCACCCTTGCAGAGAGGTGCTCTGCACCTTTAGGCCTTGCTCCCTGCGTGTGTGGGGGCCCCTCATCTTGCCCACAGGACCATGGCAGCACCCCGCAGCAAAGTTAGAAATAGGTTGCAAGAAGATTTTTTCCCCCCTGTGGATTTCTCTGTTATGATTTTTAATGGCACTTCAGATTAGTTCAGCTGTTGCCAGCGGTTGGCATCCCATTTGAACAGGCTGAACTACCTGAACTGGCTTTAAGAGGAAATGTTTACTTTTCATACCTCTGCACTTTAAGCCATGTTGCTGGTATCCAGTTTTCAAAGCCTGAGCTTGCCTAGGCATTTAGATCCCTTTTCATCCGCTTTATCAATTGTCTCCTTGAGGAAACATTTTGCCAAAGCTGAGGATGATTAAAGGCTCGGAATTACATGCCAAGAGACAGCCAGGAGTGCACTGCCATGGGACCATCCCTGGCAAATACAACAGGACCCCGAGCAGGCTGCCTTCAGGCTGTTGCCATTTCTGTCTGAGGGGAAATGGCACTGAAGGTGAAGGGAGATCCTCACTGCCAACCCATGGGAGCATCTATCCTGCTGCTGCCACGGTCAGCTCCCTTTGACCCTCCCTGGGAGGCAGCATTTTGCTCAGTGCACCTTGCACAGCTCCATTCCATCTGGCACTCGCTGGTGGTCTGCTGCCAACCATCCCACCCACCAGCCTGTCTGCAGCCCGGGGAACTGGAGCAAAACTTGGCTCTGGAGTGCATTTCCTCTCTGCCTTGTGATATAGCACAGATCAACATCTAGCAGGGCAGTCTCCTGATGAACAACGTACGAAAATCCCCTATCTCTTCACAGATTCCATGACTTTGCTGGAACTAATTTCCAAGATATTTTACTCACTTTGAACCACGAGAAAGAATCAGATGGGATGTCTTTGCCTGGCGCAGCTGGACACAGCTTCACAGCCAGCTATACCTGAGAGGCAGCAGGGAAAATAAGATTTTCTAACAATTACATGTAGTTTACTTGGTGTGGGAAGAGCCCTTTGACAAGCAGCTGCAGGAACAGGTAATATTTAGTTTGCTCCTTAGCAAGCAAGAGAGTAGTAACATGGAATCAAGAAATACAAACACTGAGTAAAACCAAATCAAAACCAAACCACCTAAGTGGGGCAAAACACCAGAAAAGTGTCTGATGGGGATCACTACATTTAAGACAGAACTGGTTACCGGGGAGGAGGATGCTCTTGATCTAAAGATACTTTGCCTTCTTTGGGAAGATACTTCAAAACACCCCCTCGCCCTGGGGATTTTTCCTTGCCTGGGCACTGAGGGGCAGGATCACCGGGACACCCTGGGAATGCACTTGCAGTGCCTGTTTCATGCTCCCAATGCAAGTTCAAAGCTCAAGGCACTTTGTAGGTGGGAGATTCCCCTGGCCAGCATCCCAGAGCAACAGGCTCGGCAGGACAGCACTTTTTCCTTTGAGATAATATATTAGGGAAAATGGGATAACTGCATTTTTGTCAAAAGAGTGGCATTAAAATTCTGCCGTGCTAGCCTTGCCTTGCCCTGGGCAAGGAATTTTTTTGACAGGTGAATAAAATATCATTAGTTTCTCCACTGTCATCAATCATCAAAGTGAAGGCTGGGCGAGTAACCTCTGTAGACAGTCCTGGGGACTGCATTAGCCCCTGGTTTCTAAAGAATTAGAGAGGGGCCAAGACAGGAGGCTCCCTTTATATCAAAATGCATGGGAGGCTGGCAGCTAAAACCTCTTCCCAACTTTGACGTTTTTCCCTAAGTGTTAGAAGCTGACAACAGCATAGAAATGGAGATTTCACGTTGTCACTCCAGCCTTGCCCAGCTATTTGTGGCCAGGTAGCCCAAGCTGGGCTAGATATTGTATTGAGGCATTGCTGAGAGCACAGCATAAGTTAAGGAGAGAGAATGACAAATCTGAAGCTTTTGTCTAAAGGTCACACATTTGAAGCTTCTTTCACATTTGTGTGAGTTAATTTACTTCTAAAAAAAGAGAAAAATCTTCACAACAAAGAAAAATGAACAGAAATCTGTCCCTGAGACTGCCATGGCCGTGAACTTCCAAAGCTATTGTGATTTCAATAGAAGAATAGGAGACACTGCCATCGAAAATGCCATTGATATTGTAACAGATCATTGCCTAAATAGACCATAACAGCCCGCATTTCAATGGTTACTGAGAAACGCGTTAACCCCTTCCCGTCTGAGCGCCTGCACAATCTCTGCATGACACATCAAAGGAGACACACAAGATAGTATGAATTTCACACCCTTTTTCTGCCCCTGTCAGCTTCTCTGAGCTTCCCTGTCCCTTTCCTTTTCCACACCGAATCAGAGCGAACAGCAAGGGCAAATCCTTTTAAGCACAGGCAGAAAACCTGGGGTTAGTGCATTGTCTCATCCCCCCAGCCCCACTCCTCAAACCACCCAGGAGAAGGCAAAGTCTTCCCCAAAGGTCTAGGGCTCTGGGGCAGTTGAAGTGCCAACAATTTACAAAAAAATAAAAAGATATATAGATATATGTGTGTGTGTGTGTGTGTGTGTGTATTTATATGTATCTATCTAACATATATATATTTATATGTATCTATCTATATCTATCTATCTATCTACCTATCTTACAATTCCCCATGAACTAAGACCCAAACCCTTCCAACTCTGAAAGAGTTTTCAAGGAAAAGTTAAAACCAAAACACAAACAAAACCAGAAACTAACCAAACATCCCCCCATGCCACAAAACCCCAAACCAACCAACCAATCAACCAAAAGCAATGAGAAAACCCCCAAGAGTACTTTTTTGTTTAACTGCAGTTCTCCTCTTCCAGACCTAGGGAAGTTATTGCAATAGATGCTTATTAAGCTCCTGTTTGAGGTTACTCATTTACCTTGTTCTTAAGCTCTTTGCTATGTCCTACAATGGGGACCTCCTGAAATATTAAGCTAAACATCCTTCAAAATGTGTTGTGCCTCACTGTCTGCTTGACCTACAGATTGTGGGGAGACAAAGAATAAAAGCAGGTATCTTTTGAATAAAAGATATTTTATTTCCATAATGCTCCACATCATAATACTCAAATTCAATCATTTCATTCTTTACTGATTGAATCTGGGGCCACATTTGCCACTGCTTAGCACAGGTCATATGCCAGGCTAACCAGTGCTGGCTTGCAGAGCATCCTTCTGTCTTTCCTGTGCCGCACTGCTCTGGGTTTGTGACATTCTCTTTACTTCTCAGGCACATATGCATAGGTGTTACATGCATGTGTATGAATAAATATAAATATAAAATGCAAAACTCCCTAAATTTCTTCTTATTCAAACATACATCTTGAGTTTCTCCAGGCTGATTTTTTTCCTACCAAACACTACCCTGTTACACTCCACCTGTTTATTGTTTCATTGATTTTAAAAGTTCTTTGCTACAGTCCTGCAGCCTCTTCTACAGAGGAACACAGTTCAGAAACACAAGTCCTCCAAATTTCCACAGGGCATGGATATCTGGCACCAAGCCAAAATCAGTTCCCCTACTGGAAGCCCACAGCCATGGCTCCAAGTCTCTGCTCCGCAATTTGCCACCCAAAAGCACCATAGGGCCACTGCCTGCTTAGATTTAAGCACCCTTCCTGGAGTTTCCAGTTGTCACCATACAGCTTTGAACTGATAATTGCAAAAGGCAACTACACTTTTTGGTAAGTTCTGCAGGCAGTGGACGTCCTGGGGAGGACAGTGACTGAGGATCCATTAATCCTAATGAAAGGACCAAGAATTCTTTAATCGTCCACATCTCTCTCAGGGTGTCCTCAGATCCTTCTGGCAGCCCAGGATATGGAGCCTCTGGCAAGACCCTGAGCACATTCCTCAAAGGGTCTGCAATGGGATCAAAGCTCTTTGCAGCCACAGGCTTCTTAGGGAGGGGCCATGGGGTGATGAGGATGCTGCCAGTGCCTGATAAGGCAAATGCAGTGCAGAGGCAGGGAAGGATGAACTTGGTGCCTGGCATGGCTGAGTGCAGCCCCCACACTGCAGCCACTTCACTTCTAAGGTCTGAGCAAGGTCAACAAGACACCAAATAGGACATTATTTTCTTCTTGCTTCTGGGGAAAGGTGGCTATATTTTCATTTCAATGCCATTATTCATGAGCCTTAATTACTTTTACTTGTTCATAAGATTCAAAGGTGAATGGCCATCTTGCAAACAAAAAGGCAACAGATTCAGAGAGTTGCCACAAAATGACTTCTATAACCCCCTGTCCTGGTTCATGGAGGCCTTGGGAGAACCCAGCACAATGAGAAGTAAAGCTACACTTAGCAGGGCTTCAGTGGCAATTTCCTCCCCATATGTTTCTCAAGACACTCTGTTAATTTAGTTTGTCTATAATGAATTCTGTCATTATTCCAAACATCCATTCTCATGACCTACTCTTATAGCATATCACCACCAAGTATCTTTTTTTGGCTATACAATCTCCCTGGGGAACTGAAAATTGTCTCCGTCTGCAGCACAACTATGCTGAGGAGCAGCCTGGAAAACAGATCTGAGATTATTCCTTTCTGTGTCAGTCATTTAAGCCTCTTTGTGTTAAAGTTGACATTTGTCTCGATGCTGTCTCAATAGGCCCTGCTGGCTGGGTTTCATTCAGTGCTCTGAGCCGGGGGGAGAACTTGCCTCTTGTTTTACTTTCAGGCCATTATTGTGCCAAAGCGTGAAGGGAGGGAGCTGAATAACCACAAACAGGTGAGGCAGGGAGAGGCTTTCTGTCTCTGCTCTCAGCTTGCAAGAGCTGAGCTCTTTGGATGCCTTTCAAAGCCAGGAGAAGCCAAAAGCAATAATCCCCACCATGGGAGCAGGCAGGAAGGAAGGGTATCTGGTGTTGGCCAGAGATGTCCCAGTGCAGGGGAAGCGCATTCCCACGCGGTGACATCGCCGTGAGCGGGACCAGAAACGAAGAATTTGAGTGATCTCCAAGCTCCACACCCACCCTGCTGCAACAGAGTGGGGCAGCAAGGAAGGCTTTTTAAAGTCTGTGCATGTGAAACAGCTGCTAATAGTACAGGATCTTTTCCTCAGCCAGTGCTGCCTCTGCCTGCCTGTCAGCAATCTGTGCCAGATGTAGGGACTTTGGCAAACCACAGCCATTTAATCTCCCTTCTACCCCCTATCCCTTGCTTTCATTTAGTCAGCCTTGCAAAAAGAGATGTTGTTTTTGCCTGACCTTTGCATGGCTGCGGGCTGGCTGGCAGTGGGTTGGTGCCAATGGGAAGCACAGGGAGGATCCTCCATGCAGGGACCAGACGTGGAACTTTGGCCACTCATGATCTTCCCTTCACCATGCAGTGCTTCCATATTCATGTTTTCAATACCAAGCCAGAAGGTGGCATTTTCCTGAGGCATCCCAAAAGTGCCCTCTCCAAACCACAACCAGAAGTCCCAAGGAGCAGGCAAAGCACACGCATGCTCTTGGGGGCAAAAAGGATCAGCTGTTATTCTCCCTGCTATTGCATCCACCTTGGACTCCCAGTGACGGTTCCAGGAAGAAAGTTTGGTTCATTCAGTCCCCCTGTCCAGGAAGGCTCCCCAAGACACGGAGCAGCAAAACATCCCTGCTTTGGAGAAGAGCAATCAGGCACCTGTAGGAACACTCCAGCAATATCTGCATCCCTGCCCCAGAGAGCTTCCTGGCTCCATCCCAGCCCACGCGTGCTCACTTCAGGCTCCACATCCTAGGGAAATGTAAGATGTTACGCCAGCAAAGCCCTGTAAAGGGAGAAAGGAAACAAGGGCGCCTTGTTTGGTAGCACCAGGCTTTGGCTCCTGCTATTGTGTGAGTTAATCAGAGGCATTACACGCATGTCCTTGCGCGACTTCAGATGTCTCACCCCAAAAGCTCCAATAACAAGGGATTAGGGGAGAGGCTGGGGAAGTCAAAAACTCTTCACTGGAAATTTGTTTCAAGATGTTTTACAGGCTGCTTCTACATAGAAGTTGTTCTGTCTGTGCTTTACCTCCTGAGGCCAAAGACTGTGGGTGCTCAGGACATGATGCTGCCCTGCTCCCACCAAACAGCTCTGCAAAGATGAAAGCGGCTGGCAGAAATGTGGCACCCCAGGTTGAACCCATGCCAGATTGAGGACAAAGCATCTGTACATGTCGTGTTCCCTCACGGTAAAAAATCCTGGTTTAGTTCAGACACTTGTCCAGGCATGCAGGATCCCTCAGCACACCACTCAGAACACTTTGTGTGACAGAAACAAGGCCATTTCCCTTGAGATATCCAAGGGCTGTGATCCTGGTGTGAGGCATTGGAGGGCCTATCCTGTCTAGGCTCAAAGACACTCACCCATGCCTCACAAAATCCAAGTATTGCATGAAACAGAATTAATATCCGGGGCTTCAGTGAAAAGATAAATAACATTTTCAAAAAAGGGAAGAAAATATCCACAAAACCTAATGGATCATGGTGATCCAACTACTCTGTAGGAACTGTATGGGCAGATAACCCAAGCAGCCCAGCACCTGTGCTGCCCCAGAGTCTTCACTCAGAACCCCTCAGGGTTGCAGATTCCAAGCCCTTGAGGATCCTCATTCAGCTCTTTCTCAGCACCTCTTGCCTTGTATTTCCAGAGGTCTCTGGGACAGAGCGCTCCTGGCACCCCAAGCACTGGCACTGCCTGGCTGCTCTGTGCACCCATCCCATGAGAGGGCACAGCAGAACGCCAGCACTTCCAGCCAGGACCACCTTGTCACAGATGCCTGGTAGAAACAGCAATTTCTCTTCTGAGGACCCGGTTTGGAGCAGCGCATGAAATGAAAGGTTTCCCAGCCAACATTAGCTGGCAGAGCTGGTTTGTAATCAGGCAGGACAGATGGGAACACACAATGCCTTGAACCCAATCAGGAAAACATCCCAGGAATGCCTGTTAATTCGAACCTTTGGAGGGGTAAAACGGTCATTCAAATCAGAGCAGGATGATTGATTCCAACCTAAGAGAAAAGCACAAATCAAACTGATTCCTATCCAGGGGGAAAAACCCAGTTTGATCTGAAGTAAGGCTTGACAGCAAATGAATTCAAATTTTTTTGGCTTCCAAGATGAAATAATATAATTGAGATCTGAGTGCACAGCCGCTGAGGAAAGCTGTGTTAGCAAGTCCCATTTAGGTATTTTGCAAAACTAACAGAGGGGTTACACTCAAAATACCGCAGGCTTTGTTTTCCTCCTAGGAAGCATACTTTCCTTCCCAGTTTTCTCAGTCAACCACATTTATCCCTCTGTGTCACTGTGGCAGTAAATAAGCATCATCTCTTTGGAAGAGCTTGGGCCGCAGCTCCAGTTTGGGTTCAAACCCTCCTCTTAAAATTTCCCTGCAATACAGAATTATAATCTCATGTGTCAGTATGAATTTTGGTTTATAAAACACGCATGCAACACATCTAGAAGAAAAATTGCACCTGTCAAATGCCCTGCCCCATGAAATAAACCTGTGCAATTTCACTTTTCACCTAGTAAATACCCAAGCACTCTCCAGAGCAGTCTATTCCAGTATTCAAATCTGTTTCCATTAATATTAGAAGCTAGGAAGGTTTTGGAGAAAAGGAAGGAATTGATTAAAAGCAGATGGTATTCATTATCTTGCTAATCACAATCCTACAAGGATTTTTACAAAGAAAAAGGAGAAAGAAAAAGCAACATCAAGAAAAGGTCATGCTAGTACTTTTCAAATAAAACTTTAGAAAAATAACCCTTCCAAGGATTTACTCCCCTCTCATGAGAAAATCAGCTTGTTTCATATCACAGCTCAGCCACGCTGGGAAAATGTCTTTGTGATACAGTCATCATTCTCACATTTTGTGCTGGGACTGCAAAATTTGCTGAACGTCTGAGAAAAAAAAACCTGTTGAAAGAACCATTACCACGTGCACCATCCCACAACCTCCGGTGGCACTGCTGTACTTCCCAGCCTGTTCTTTCCTTTCCCCAAAGGGAAGTCACTAACAAGAAAACAAAGCAAACAAAACAAAATAGAACTAAAAGGAACAGGCAGTTTATTAGCCAGAACCAGCGCAGTGGGAAAACCCAAGGATGGATTCTGTTCGAGCTGACTGGCTGGAGTTCACTCAGAACAATTTTCTTAGGAAGATTTTTGCTCTTGTTATCTGATCCTGCTCCAATTAAAGTCAATAGAGATGTAGTTATTAACAATCCACAGCACTCCAAGTGGGTGAGATGCCTACATCAAAGACCTTGGCTCTTTTTCACTTTATAAAGTCACAAAATTCAAATGGGTCATACCCAGCCTTGCTTTGGGACAGCACAGCAGGATGCCAGTCAGCAGGAGGAGGTGGTATTTCCAATATCCAAAATCCCAGTGGTATTTCCAACTGCAGGAGCATAACTGTTAGCTTGTTCACCATCACAGTCTCCTCTGGCTTTTCAAAATCTACCAATCCAACACAAAACCCCAGAAAGTGTCTTAAACCAGTCCTGCAATGCCCCTGCACACTTCTGGGTATCCAGAGCAAGGGACACCACAAGGTGGTGGCATCTTGGGGCTGGTTCAGCAAAGACAGGAAAAATCCAGTTATGCTCAGCCTCCTGGAATGAGAGACACTAGAAAACCACTAGCAGTTGTCACTGACAATAGACTTTATTATTTTCCTATAATACTCTTTTTAAAATAGGAAGTGGTTTTACAGCACACAGCCAAAATATTCCACAAGTAGACATGGTGCTATGTAAGCCAAAAAAGCTATGCTGGTGAGATTTTGTGGTCTTCAGGCTGAGATTCCTAAGCAGCTATTTATATGATAATTTATTTTTTAAACCACAATGACTCAAGGCTGCCATGAATGGCAGCAGATTCATTGTTAACAGTCTTTCTGTGCCATCTCACAAGGTACTAAATAGCTCAGAGACAACTGAATGCCAAATATGTCTCAACACCACCCTGCTCCCTGTCTGGGAATGTACAGCATATCCATGATGATAGACTTGACCTAAAGTTTTCCTTCAGCTATGTCCATCTTCTCCTGCTTTTTTTCTTCTCCTGGTTTTTTATTTACCCTCAAGTCAGTGCATTTATAAGGCAGGGGCTTTGCTTGCAACACATCCCATTTTCAAGACAAAGTGAAAACGTGTGAAATGGAAAGAGAGAAAGACAGATGTAGGTCTGTTTGCAGGCACACGTTCAAGAAAAACAAGGAGACCTGTGAACAGTTAAACTTAGGAAACCCAGTTTTCTGCAGTTTTCTTTCACCTGTGGGTTTTTTGAAGGCAACTGTAGACTCATGCTACAACTTTCTCCACCAAGGGTCCAGCTTGAACCCTTCTCCACCTTTCTGCTACTTATTTTTATAAATTTAGAAAAGCTTGATGTCTTTGGGTTAACAATCCACATGTCAAACAGGACTGGAATTAGGCAATTGGGCTAGAAGTGCTCCTTTTTTCATTTAATGAAATAATTTCTTCTTATGAAAACAAATGAAAACTGTATCTTCATGGAGTTATGGCTGGTCTCTGGATCCTGTGTGCATGCACAACTGCTGTACCCACCATAGGCAGAGTCCAGAAGTGTATCCTTGCTGCAGTGAAGAGCACAAGGAGCTGGGCACCGTGCAGGTGTTTGTCTGTCATTGGCAAGTGGGTGCTTTGGGAGGCAGGAGACACTCACACCTTTCTAGACCCGGGAGTCACTGCTCACATCAAGGCCCAGATGTATTTAATGTTAATAAAATGTAGCATTGCATTTAATGCCCATTTTTTCAGGCCTAAGCTCTAAGCACTCCCACTGGAAATGAACCCAGAGCACAGCTGGGGCAGCATGAGAATCGCTGAGAAGAAAATACAAGACAACAGCATCTCCTCAAGGAGCTTGGCAATACTCAGAGCTGTCTTTTCCAATATCCTCATGTTCCAAGAATCTGGTCCCCAGCCCAGAGGGTCAAACCCGGCTGTGCCTACACTAGGGCAGTGCAGGTGAGAGCTCAGCATTCCCCCAAGCTTCACTTTGCCCATCATCTTGCCTGCAAGCCCAGGTCTCTGCGGTACTTGCGAGAGGGGAGCTGGGAAGCATGCATTCCTGGTTAGCAGTAACTAAATAGAAACACCTCAGATAAAAGAAAGAAGCACTGTACTAACACTGACACTCTGAAAGATAAACAGCAGCCTGGAGTCCTCGGGGGCTCTAAGTTATCTGGTTAAATAAAGAGCCCCACCCCACATGCCGAGAACAAAGCGGGGTGCGCAGTCCCGGGGCACTGCGCGGTGACCGCCCAGCGCTGAGCTCAGCCTGACACCCCGCCAAGAGAGACCACCACACCCAGGAGAGGCAAAACCCTTCAGGAAACATGAACCTCCTTCCCTTCAATTTTTTGTTCTAATGATTTAAATTTGTTTCCATTTAGCTTCCCTGCCCTGCCAGCAGCACCACAGGGTCAATCTCCTGTTTTCCCAAAGCCACCATCCAAAAGCTCCTCCCTCTCTCTCACTCCCTCCTCTGTTTCTATAGATTTATTTAAAGAGGGGGTGGAAAAACATATAGCACAAGGTATCTTTCATTTTAACTTCATAGTCAGCATCACACACAGCTATTTTGGAAATACCAAGGAAATACCCAACTGCTCATACTGTTGCACTGGACCCCATTTTCACCTGGCCCCAGCTGAACACCATGAGCTGTCAGAGTCACACAATGTGTTATAATCCTTTGGTGGAGCCAAAAAGGGACCTGGGTAGGGCAAAACATCACAGCCACGGTCCCAATCCAGCAGGGCTTTTGGGCCAGGGATCAGTGCCCAAGCTCAGCAAGGTCCTTGGTTCCAGCTGCAAATCTTCCAATGCATTAGTCTTTCTTTCTCACTTTTGGCTGTATTTGGACAATTCTGGGTTAGAACTAAATAAGGCAAAATCTCAGCCCCAAGGGCCAGCTTCTCAAAGCAAAGCACACATGCCAGGTGGTAACAGAGGAAGAAAGGACATTTATTATTACCCACAGTGAGGACACAAAATCTAGCCAAAGGGAGTTTCCTTGGCTGGAAAGACACCACCAGCCAAAAATAAGTACTCAACATATTCCTTGTAGTACTTCTTAAATTCTTCTTTTGTCTTTTTTAAGCATAGTGATTTTGGGGTGTGGGGAAGGTTTGCTGATCAAGGTCCTTGGGAATCCACCCTCATTACTCCTGCATATGTGGCACAACACAACCACGTTATATGTACACTGGAGAGCATCTCTGAGCCTGGAGTGCACAGAGCACAGGAGCAACCATGGGAACTTCCAGCAGCTCCCTGGGCCTTGGGAGAGCAACTTCACAGAGAAGGCTCCAGCTGAGCACACAAGGTTTTCCTCAAGACAAAATTCCTTTCTCTTTTTTTTTTTTTCCCTCCTCGCTGGGTTGATGGGAAACTGTTTCAAATCTAGAAATACTCCCTATGGAAAAGTCTGCAAGAACTCAAAATTAATGAAACAGCTGCATTCTTTAAAAGTCACTGGAGAGGAATTTGATGGAAGGTAAGGTCTACAGCATAGTGTTTTCTAATGCCTTTAAGGATTCAGTGGCAGAGATCTAATTTTCTGTTAAGTTCCACAAGGAGGTTATGAACAAAATCCACTGAGATAAAACTCAGTATCATATGCTCGGTATCATATGCTTAAGTTTTTGTTTTGGTTTGTTTTTCTTCTTTCTTCCTAGATAATCAAACCTGCACCTAGATTCTAAACAGGGGTTTAGCAGTATATTCTAAGACAGAGCTCATACACTGAATGACAGGTCATGTCCTGAACATATTCTGAAACATACTTTTAGGTATTAATTCTGTCATGAAAGCACTAACATCAACCCTCAAATTCAGGTGGAGCTGGTTCTCACTTACAACAGAGTTAATCACACTGAAACATGCGAAAAAAAAAACACAAAAAAAGGAATATCTTCTCCAGGCATATGGCATGAGGAACCTCCAACTGCCAGTTTGCAAGCTGGACTTGCAGGTTTGCTAATCCTGGGATAATTTAGGCATTATAACTTCATTTCTGGAGACTGCTTTTAGAAATGAATAGTTTGTGATCAGGCCTCTTTTCTCTTATTTTAGTGCCAGATGGACACTAAATCTGATTTGCTCTAGCTCCACCATTCAGAAACCCTGTCTATAAGGGTGGGAGCAATGGAGGGGGACATTGTTTACTAGCAAATGGACACTACTCCTCAATACAAAATCATATCTGTAGCAAAGCAGTTACTTTTTTTTTTTTTTTATCTTCTGAGGATGATGCACTTTTATACCCTTTTAGAACAGCAGGAATGTAATGGATCACTAAAAACCAGTATAAATAAACCTGTGCTACTAGAAAAGCGGTTCGGACTGGGACTGGGAATTGCCTGAGATAAACAGAAAGCTCAGGATCAGACCTTTGGGAAGAAATTCTAACCTGCTTTTCCAGATGAAGTCACATGTGGTCCTGCCAGCTCCAGAGCAAGTCTTGTCAAGAGATTTTCCCAAGTCACTGACAACAAGTAACGTGCAAGAAGGTTGCAACCTGGCAGAGCGAGGGCCAGCTGAACACTGAGGCAATTTCAATTGTAAATATGAGTATCTCACTTGTTATTTACCTGGCAGATGAACACTACTTGGAGTGTCTGAAGTAATCAGAATGTTTGGAGACTGGCATTCCCAGCCATGCATGCACATAACTAGCTTCCTTAATAAAGCTGAAGAATGACACGGTCTCCTACCCTCCTTCTCCAATCACTTATGCTCAGAGTAGTCTCTAAGATTGTGTCCATGCACATTCTTCCTAATTCATCCCATTAAGAAGGACATTACAGATGCTGCTGGTTTATTTTCATCGTCTTAAAGATACAGGCTGCTCTGCTGGAGCCCTGGTTTGCACAGGGAACATAACTGGTTTGAGACCACATAAATCTAATGAGATTTCTTTCCTACGTGTGCAGTAAAAACACACATTTCCTGTCCACCTCACAGCCGCTGGTACAGCTGTTCTCTCAATATCTCCCATCACACAATCTGCAGGAATACCAAAAAGCGAGTTGCATTGCAGGTTAATCAAAAATGTTGATGACAGTCAATTTATATACATTATGATGGCAGAATTCTTGGCTCCTAAAACAATGTTTGCCTAAAAGGGAAACAAAACTTAAGTTCTGCTCAGTTTTACAATATGAACCACCAAGTTTTTGCCCAGCATCCCAAGCATGAGGCCTGGCACGCAAAGATGGCTCATGTTGACAGGAGAATGGCCATAATCCATCAGAAATGTCAACACATGGCACTGGGGGGGCCACTGGTGCAGGGCAGTAAATCAGAGGGTTAATGGGAGTAGAGTCTGGCAGCAGCTCTTCTAGCTCACAGCTATCGTAGTTTTCTCTGTTTTATGTCTGTACCTCTGAGGGGGTAAAGGACAGAGAAGAGACTTGCCACAGATCCTACAAAGCCTCTCCTACAAAACAAGGCATGAAACCAAGAATTGCTGACTGACAGTCCTGTGATGGTCCAAACAACGCACTTGGGCCAAATCCTCCTTCCAGGAGGCTCAACTGAGCACAAATGCTTCATTTTCTAAGAGCAGCTCTACTCCAAGCCTTGCAGCTCCCAGGCAGGAAAGGCAGCCAGGTCCCTCTCCATGGAAACCTGAATGCCCAAAGTGGTGTGAGAAGCACGCCCCACAAACAAACTCTTAGTAACATGCACAGAAAAGTATTCTGAAAGGGAAGTGTTGCATCATGAAGTCTCCCACATCACTAGTTTTGAGAAGGGTCCAGTAAGAACTGGGGGGACATTCACCCTGAACATTTTCCATGAGCATTTCTGCAGTGCCAACACTGATCACATAGCCGAGCAGCATGGAAAGTCACACGGATACTGTGAGATGCTAACACAACACAAATAACATTTTTGCTGATCATTAGATCTGCTGGCAGCCACACACCAGTGCCCTGAAGGACACCCCAGGCAACCGAGGGGAACTCTAAATGAAAAACAAGCTGCCAACCCGCCTGAGGACACAAGACAGAGACGGCAGACATTTCTAAGGGAGCGTGTTCCTCGCTGGCTGCCATCTGGGAAAGCAGGAACTCTGCTTTACTTGAATGCTACTCAGGATTTTGTTTTCAAGAGAAACTGCAAGGCAGGGTAACAAACAATGACACATTTGTCCCAGTGAAGCCTTGGGGCTGACACTGGCAGAGCAGGAGGTGCTCACAGTCTTGGAGCACCAGAGGGGCACCAAGCAACCCCGGCTGCTTGTTCCCACACTGCTCAGCATTCCAGAGCTGCACAGTGGGGTAGATGCCCTGAAGAACCTGCCCTGGGGTGGGATTCCTGCTTTCAGGGATTTGACTGTGCTGCAGATCCAACACAGGCACTCCTTCTTGACTTTATTGATTTGGTTAGCTCTCTGCAAATGGATATAAGGCTATAAAAAACCCCAGCAACATACCTTTGCCCTTTAAAAAAGCAGCTCAGAGTTCAAGGAGCAAGTGACAGTTTAGGAAGGCTCCCTGGATTACAACTCCTCCATTTTTGGCATACTTTCATGTTTTTCAGGTATTCAGTGCCAGCTGCTGAAGACAAGGAACCAGGTCACAACCCCTCAGGTGCACCCTCTTCCCACAGCTTTCTGTTCAGCTTCAGTGTTTCTGATCCCAGCCCAGCATGCACAGCCAGGGGAGAAACTGGGACAGGGAGGACAGGGGCAAGGCTCTCACGGCAGACAACAAAAGGGAATAAACAGCCTGAATGGGGATTCAAGAGGCGCTGCTGGACTCCTGATATCTCTGGTATTCAGGCCTCTCCTTCAGATCCCACCGACCTGGCCTTTCTCCACCTCAGTTGTGGCGGGTGTTGGCGGCAGCAAAGACCATCCCTGGCTGTGTGCTCAGCCCGTGCCCGAAAGCAGGGTCCCAGGCTGGACCTGAGCTACCCGGGATGAGCCCGGTGTGGGAGCAGCTCCGGGCATCAGCGCTCCATCCTGCTCTCCCCAGCACAGAGAACTCAGGAAGCAAAAATCTCACACGATCAGCAGCAGCACTGCAGATGCTGCCCGCCGGAGCCCACGGGGAATCCACAGTCCCTGTAGCCAAGTTGGCAATGCCATCTAGTGCATGCAGGCAGAAATAGCACAGAGCCACAGGTGGGCAGGTGTGCATGGCCCCAGATGTGCAGCCCAGATGTGCCCTCAGCCAGGGCGATGGCACCAGGGTACCCCAGCCCTGCACATTGCCTGCCCCAGACTTTTCCCACCCAGAAAGAGCTTGGCGTTATCCAGATATCCCATTTGCCTGGAGAGGGGGGGGAAACCCTCTCCTGTCCCCAAAGGCTGAATTTTTCCAGCTACATCAGCCCGTGGTCATTACTGCCAATACAGCTTCACATTTTGGCTCTCTGGCGTCACTCAAATGTAAAACATCCCCCACCCAAATTTTTTTTTTTTTTTTTTTTTTTTTAAGCAAGGCAAACTCTCAGTAACGAGAACCATTTCACTTAAACATGAACAAAGGGTGAGGTTTCTTCAGACAAAGGAGTTGAAAGTTTCCTTTTAATGAGAACATTCTCTGACGCAGACCAAAATCTGTGGCATTCTGGGTTTGGTTTTTTTGGTTTATTTGTTTGTTTGTTTGTTTGTTTGTTTTTGGTTTTGTTTTCCTGAGTGCCTACTTAAAAAAAAAAAAGTATATATATGGGCTGATCAATTCTTGTGCAACTTTTCTGTAATTTCATCAGTGATTTTTAAGAGGAATAATTTGGCTTTTAAAAGTATTTTTAATCAAAAAAACATACGTCTTTCACTAAAAATGCGTGACCTCTACAAGTAAAATATTTCAACAGCTATTGAAAACAGATATTTTGTTAAGAAAAGGATGAGTTATGCACTTTGTGTTTTGTTGAGAAATAGGTCCATTTCTAGCTCTGTAAGATGCAGCTCATTCTCCAACTGTTATTTTAGGTTGTTCTTCAATCTGATTTAAAGGAAAGAATTTTTTCTCAAAGCTTTCTGTATTTTCCATACCTTTAACAAAACATTCAAAAAGACTCTGTTCCTCATTACAAACCCTGTGCCTTCTAAGTGCCTTATACATTTAATAGGCATAAGAAGTCAGAGGAGGAGGGTAAATGGGTCTACCTGGGCTTAATTTAAAAACAGAATTTAATATATAGACCAGGTTCCAACCCACTCACTGGGGATGGATGTAAGAGCCAGGACTGGCTCCCACTGTGATGTGCAGGTAGAGCAGAGGGGATAATTCAGTGGCTACTGGTGTGCTCCAGGGGTTAAATCCACCCTGGCCATGCAGGGACATGTAAAGTCTCTCTGCAGCCGAAGCTGAAGCTGCTGGGGCTGGATGAAGCAGGACTGGAGCAGACTGAATCCGACTGCTGCTGGAGTCAGCAGGAGCCACTCTGCAGGCTTGGAGCTAAGTCAGAGCTTAAATAGGAACTGGAAGGATAAAAGCTTGTGGGATCAGGCCTTAAACCAACAGCTCCCGACTCAGTACAGCCTCAGAGAATATCTAAAATAACCAGTACTGTTATGGGCCTGCATGTTAAAATAAATGAAAATCAATAATGTTAATAGACATTAATTCATGCTAATAGAATCACTGCTCCAAAAGCAGAGTTAATAAGCCCACTTAGACCACTACCACTGGCTACATATTAAAAAGTTCCAAGATATTTAAATGTTGACGACATTCCTTTCAAATTAGTAGTATTTCCTTCGGATTACGCATTGATCTTGGCTGAGCCGTGCCTAACATCTGGAGTAGTTAAAATAGCAACCTTAACAGCCACAGTCTGCTGCTAATTTTTAAAAGTAAAACCCCTTCAATTTTAACTTTTGTGCTCTCATTAAAACCACTCTGCTGTCTCAGTGCAGGGCCCAGAAGAGGAGAGCCATGAATACACTGCAGGGATTAGCTGAGGGACTGCCAGTGCTGAAGGGCTGTACCACCACAGCCCCGCTTGCCCCAGGTTAAGCCCTGGGGCTCCTTACACAGGTCCTGGAAATCCCTGTCTTTCTGAAGATAAGGGACTTTGCATAGAGCCTGGATTCTCACCCTCATGGTAGAGGCATCAATTCACTCCTCACTTTCACAGAAAGAGTCTGGGTTCATCACAGCCAGGACTATTCCTGTGCTCTGCTCCAAGCCACAGTCCTGTCTGCTCCTGGGGATGTGCAGCCTCAGCACAACCTTCACCACTGCTGGGCTGGGGGCTTTTGGGTGTTGGTGGGCTTTTTTCTCCCTTTAATGCTTTTCAAAACCAAGGGTGGAGTCCATTGCTTCCTCCATTCATTAAGAGAGGATAAATATATGGGTTTGGTCATGGTTTTATTCATGTTTTCCATGCACCTCACAATCGTATGGGTTAAGCAACACCTCACAGCTGGTATTCCTGCATCTTTAATGCTCCATGTGTGAGCAGCAAGGGCAGGACACTGAGGAGGGGAGCAAACCACCCTCTGCAATGCAATGGGGCCAAAATTGTAATGTGGGAGGTTTCCCCTTTCCAGAGGCTTCAAATTCATTTCTGATTCCTGTGAACACTTGGAAGATGCTGTGCAAAACCCACATACAAACCTGGTTCCTCCAGCTAGCTGCCATCTGCATCTCTCTCCCATTCAGGTTCCGAAAAGCCTACTCTTTTCCCACCCTGCAGCAAGACTCAAACACTGCAAAAATCAGTAAGAGGTGAGCATGGCTCTGTTGGGAGAGTGACCAGCAAGCATCTCTGCAATGCTGGATTATAAAGGTGGTCAAAAAGCTGAAACCCTGACTGCCTTTTGATAGAGAAAACCAGAACAGGAATGTGGGCCAAAAGATGCTACTGACAGCTCCCTTCAGGAAAGGAGCGGCTCATACAACCCCAGGAGATGCATCTAATGCACTTTAAATAACAACAGAGAGAAAGAAAGGACAGGAAACAAGGACATGGCAGTGATATAGCTCAAGCGCTGCCCAAGGCACTCCTCTTCTCTCTCCCTCTCATTTCTAACCATCACCTCTCAGCCCGGTCCCAAAACTGTGGGAGCTCCTGGACTCCTGGATGAGTCTCGTACCGTGCCTGCACCAATACAATGGAGGACACCTTCATGGAATGGAATTTTTACCATTTTTAATCACCAGCTTGCAGTTAAACATGCCCTCAGTGGCGGGACATTCTTGCCCCAGGAAGCAGGGCAGCTCTGCCCACCCACCATCCCACTGGGGGATTCACCCCCATCGCTCTGGTCAGCACAAGGCTTCCGACAGCTTCTCCTGCCTGTTACTATCTGTGCAAAGAACAGCCCCCATCTTCTCCACGGGTGCCTCCTCCCAGGGACAAAGGACAAGCTGAGGTATCTCTGTACGTACATTATCCCTTTCCCTAGGAAGCCAAATGTCAGAATTACTTAGCATGGAGTACACCTAATTTATGTGGCTAATTATTTTCAGACTGCTAGGCTCCAGAAAGTCCTCTGTCAAAGACAACAGCTTCTTTGTAACACTGGCTCTTTTGGCCTCTGGCTTGCTGAGAGCCCTTACTTGCCCACATAAACACTGACCCCCAACTCTTCCTGCTCAAAACTGAAAATCCCACCACTGTTTTGTAGCACAAATTCCTGTTCAATACTCAAGTGGTTTTGAATGCGCAACCATCCAACGAATTTAACAATGAATAAAGAGTGATCGTGCTTTTGGGTTTTTTCCTCCAAATTTGGATTGGCTTTCTTCTGAGAGAAAAACAAAGGAGGAAGGTTGTGACACACCAACTAAAGCCTCCACTTGCTCCAAAACACGAAAGGCCCTGGAGCCATTCAGACGTCATCACCTTGTCTTATTCTGTGAGGCATTTTACCTGAAGCGCCCTCCTGGAACGCAGCATGGCCTATGTCAGTACACAGGAAATTCAAAGCAAACAACAAAGTCACTTAGGACTGCTAAAGCGAGAGCCGCTTAGTCTTTTACTCCACTATCAATTTATAAGGGTGCCCAGCTCCTCACCTGCAAATAAGGCAGGGTGGCTGCTTACCCAAAATCAGAGGGGTGGTGTGCAGACACGTTCATTGAGAGCTGCCTCCAGAGCCCTGCCACAAAGGAAATTACGTATTTAGGATTGGACATACCAGCTCCTGTACAAACACACTCTGAGGACAAATGAAGGCAACCATTAAAAAAAAAAAAAAGAAAGAAAGAAAAAAGAAAAAAGAAAACACTTGGTTAAACCTGAATCATCTTTCTGCTGCAGGAATCCAGTGGATATGTACCTATGACCTTTTTTTCCACTGAAGAGTCCCTGGAAATGCAGATGCACCTGCTGTCAACATCAGTGAAATGCCTCCTGTGGACCTAACTGTCCTCAGATCTGCATCTTGCACAAGACAGCAAGTGGTGTGTGGTGGTGGCATGTGGGATTTGGCTGAACATATACAACAATTAGCTGTAAAAAAGTAAGATTCCAGCTATTGTTTCACTTGCCTGTCCCTGGGGATCCTCACAATGCTGTATTACTGGTGATGCTAAATGGGATTTTCAACAAAGCTGGTCTGAAGGCTCATGGATGCCAAAACAGCATTTCAACCCATTAAACTTCACAGACGAAACAATTTCTTCTAAAAATAATCATCAGTTCTTCCCACCAGAAAAAATAAAAGTCTGGCCAATTCCTACTGTGCCAAGTTTTCAGGCAGGCCTGATTTTTATGGCTGAGCTTATTAAGCAGGTTAATAATGGAAACAACCAACACAGCCGAGTTATAGGTGAAGAGAAGCCACCCTACACAACAGGGCTGCCAGGAACTGCTGGCAAACTCATTCCACCTTGCTAATCCTGGATTTAGCTCCTGCTAACATCCCTGCCATTATACTGGTGCAAATACAGTCACGAGGCAATTACCAGCCCAGCCAAGGGCCAGCCATTGTGAGGCTGACAATAGCTTGTCAGAGGAGAAACAAATACCCTCAACCTTCACCAAGATTTTAAGTCTCATTAGTATAAATCAGTAACCCAATTAACGAGCGTATTTAGCATATTGATTTGCATCAGATTACATGAATTAATGACACACGTAGGGGGAGACAGTATGGCAGGACATGCTGGGGAGACCAGATGTGTAGGGGAATTCTATTGCTGCAATACAGAAATGTGGAGCACAGGCACCCCGGATTTTGTCAGGGATGAAGCTGCTCCCACTCAGCTCCTGGGAAACCATCAGGGAGACTGACATTACCTGAGTGTTGAAATGAATCACAGACTCATTAAGACTGACAAAGACCTCCAATAATATTAAGTCCAACCTTTAACCTAGGAATTCCAGGTCCACCACTAAACCATGTGCATGACTAACAAATGGAGCAGATTTCTTGATGCAAGTAAGAGCTTCTTTTAAAATCAAAACTTCTATTTCAGCAGTTGCAGCAATCTCTGGCTGGTGTTGAGTGCAGATGGCTTGCAAGGGAGATCACCAAGACCCATGGGTGAGATATATTCCCACATTGCTCCTGCTGGAACACAGTGAATGCACAAGAGAAACCAAAGAGCAAAGGTTTGGAAAAAGGAGCCAGGGCAGCAAGGAACCACAGGGCTAAATTGCAGTGAGCATTAGGGCTAAAAGGCGAAAGGGTCTCCTTTTGGTCCAGGCAGAGCACATCCAGGGAGGAAAAACATGCCCAGCAGTTACCCACCCAACACCGCATCAGGACTTGCCATCAGCATCCCCCAAAACCTTCTGGGTTTAGCAAAAGCCTCTTTGCCACAGCCACCTGCTCCTCCTGCACCCAGCTGGGTCCCCAGCTGTGCCAGGCTGTCCAGGCCCCAGAATCATGAAAAGGACAGTTCTCCCAGAGAAGAGGGACAAAGGGACCAGCTGTGCCCAGGACGCCTTCCCTTTCCTCTCAGGGCGGGCAGCCCCTCCTTGCTCCAACAGTTATAAAAGGGCTCTCAATCCATGCAATCCATTAGATACAAATTACAGCAATTTGAACACACTTAAGCTAGAACTACATCTATCCCATAAAGAGTTGTGTCTTCCCAGGCAATTTACACTGCTATAAGTGATCACACAAACCACAGCAGAGGTTTAAGCAACAAGAACAGCAAACCAAACCCAGAAAACCTGATTCCTGAAATAGCATTTTCAAGAAATAAAAACTATTACTAGGGCTAGTTCACACTCAAGTAGTCCTAAAACCACCACTACTGCATTATCTTTAACCAACCTGTGTCTTCCAGATATATTAAACCATTAAATCCCAGTAGTTTGAAAGATGCCATGAAGCACAGCACACTTCATCATTTGGGATCAGGATTGCAGTATTTCTGCATCAATTTTCACCCCCTTCTACAGATTTTAATATTTGTTTTTAAATTACCACCAGTTCTAGAGAACATTCTGAGGAAGAGAAGCAGCAGAGGTCAGGCAGTCCTCCTGCCAGCCTGGCCAGAACTGAAATGCTGGCTTAAGAACCACTGCAGGCAGGTGTCCCATGGCCATCACATCTGGCAGAGACACTGTAGCTATCCCAGTTGAGCTTATATGGAAATAAGTCATCAGCTTCAGCCATCAGCATTATAGAAAACCAAAAGTGCAAGTTTTCCTCCATAAACAGATGGATTTATCCAGACTCTGATTTCCTGCAGCAGCAATGCCCACCAGCTTACCCACATCACTCAGTCCTTGATTCTCAGGGTCCCCAGGATGCTCCAGGCTTGTCTGTGCAGGCAAAATATGTGTCTGCCACTCCAGGCTGCAGAGATGTGACAGTGGCATGGGCTTCCCCAGGGATAAGAGAAAATGCCATGGTTTTGTGCTGGCAAGTGAAGGGCACAAGCAGTAGCTGTCACTGGTCTGGTTACTGCTGTCACAGATGGGCGCACTGCCACATTCACACAGTGGGCTGCATGTTGTGAGAAAGGTGACACACAGGGCTGGCAACTACCGTAGGACATATGATAAGTAAAAGTATCCATTTTAATGGAAGGGATTTTAACGTGCAGTGCTCTGAGATGCCCAGCACCAGATGCTACAATGAGGAAGGAGCCAGGACCAAACCAGAGGGCTTTCCTGGTCCAGGCCAGGCATCTATCAAAGCAATTAGGGGATGGTGATGGAAACAACAGCACAATCTGGTCTAAGAAATGACCACTGTTCTGAGAGGCGGCATCCTCCAGAATTAATATGCCACCTTGCCTGTGAGGACAAACCCAGGTTGGCTCAGCCAGGAGAAGAGCAGGACCCTGCCTAGAGTGTGGAAAGACTCTTCTTGTTGCTCTGGCCATTTGTCCTGACTTGGGGCATCAACAGAACATAAAACATGAAACTCTGATCACAGTCCCATTACATGGGACTCCTTTTCGCCCTCCACGTGTCACCTGAGAAGCCATTTCAGGACAGGCACTGAGCTGTTAAAACAGGTCCTATTAAGAGCTGGATCTTTTCATTCCAGTGCTTTGGGAGCAAGCACCTCCCATGCTGCCAAGGATCTTTCTGCTTCATTTTGCATTTGAAGCGCACTTACCAACTCCATTAACTTTAATAATTAATTCTATATATGGGAATTTTTCTCTGAATCATGCTCATAATGGCACTGGTCACATTGAAAAAAAAACAAAACAAAACAAGCATCTAAAAGAGGGAAGCACACGCCTTCCCCGAAGTGAGCGGCATGTCTCGTCCCTACCCGTATGGTTTAGTTTACAAGCTCATGTCAGAGAGCCAACTTCACACACAAACACAAAATAAAAGCAGGAACACAACATTTGATCGTCCTTCATTCATGTTTACTCTTGTTTCCTGCAGCCCCAGATGACAAATCTGTCCTTTATATACTGGAAGTCTCTTGTGCTATTAACAAAGTCAACTGGACATGCTTAAAAATGATGCAAGGTCTTTGCATTGGTGGCTTGTACCAAACTAAGGAATAATAATAAGTGAGCAATTAGTTGTGAAAGGATAAATATAAATTCAGAAGTGTTTTTTGTTTTCTGAGCAGAAATGCTCAACACCAGGAGAGTTTACAAGCGATTTTCTTACATATGAACACTTATGCCAAGAAGGGAGATGTTGGAGCAGGCAGCAGCTCCAAACATAAGGGCTTTTGTTCCACCAGTCTCAGAGCTCTGAAGAAGTTTTATTTTTTTATTCTTTTTTTTCTTCATTTAACTCTGCTGGCCTGCCAGCTGGGTATGAGCCAGAAGGGTTATCCAGTCAGACCTTACTGCAATATATTTACAATGGTAGTGCATCTAAGGTTTGTTTATTTCAGGGTTAAAATTCAAACGGCTAGAACCATTTAAATAATTAAAGGGCAATCAGAAAATGCCATGAAACCAAACAAATCAGGAAAAGTCATGGAAACCATCAGCAGTATTTAATTCAGAAATTCTCTTTGTTAGGGAACTTTGCTGAAAGAAAACAGCTGGATGTAGTTCAACCCTCTAAATTAAAAACAATCTAACAAGGTCTATAGGGATAACTCTTTCAGCTACATATTGGAGACCAGATTCACTTCTACCAAGTAAATGCAATAGCACTCAAAGCTAGAAAGGAAATTCCTCAGAACTGAGGTAGTTTCTAAGCATCAGCACATTTTCCAATTCCTTGCAAGACAACTTAGCTATTTACAATCCATTTTTTCCCACACATAAATTTATACTTTTTTTTCAGTTTTATGGTTCCATGATTTATTTTCTAAAGAAAAATAATCTAACCAGAAAATCCCTAACTCTACTTACATCATGTTTTAATAAATACCTGGCTACTTCTAGTAAAATTAAGCCTCCAGGATTATTTATACCAGCCAAGAATACTCTGTCTTTATAGCTTTGCAGAAATTTGGTGTGAAAATAAAGTTGAGTATAATGCTGACCCTGAGCTAAGAAGTAATTAATGCTTCAATATAAAAATAGAAAATTATCCTTTACGACATAAGGGTGGAATAGAGCAAACCTTTTCTCTACGGATTGCTCTCCTGGCCAGATCCAGGCATCCAGCCAGATCTAAAGGCTATCCGAAGCAAGGAAGAGACATGCAGAATAATTTTGAGTCTTTCCAAAGACATTGCTTTTGCTAAACTCTTTTAAAAATTATTTCATCTCTTTTCTTAAAAATATACATTTTTTTTATTCATGAGTTGTTGTTCACCACAACATTGTTCCAACTCAAACAGCACAGGCAGAGAGAGAAGGGTGTCTCAGGTAGTGCCGAAAAGCTACAGGTGGTGGGCATCAGCTCCCAGGAGACCAAACACACCCAAAATGAGCCATATTCAGCCCTGCCAGCTCCTGCTTCCATGTACCTGCAACAGTAACTGCTCCTTCTCTTTTGCCCCCATGAGAGAGGAAACAACTCTTGCAAAAACAAACCCAACCCCTCCCCACCTGCCCTCCCACACAGGATTCTTTAAAACCAGAACCAAAACTGTTAAAAAATCAATCCATTCACCTAACAAACGTGCAGACAAGATACATGGTGGCATTTGGATCTGCGAGACAACAAGTTGTTTCCAACTGAACAAGTTTAATGCCTCATTCCCACGGAGGATGCACGTTGGGAACTGACCCACAGGAGTTACAGCTAATTGCAAGGATCCCGGGGAACAAATGACAACTTTTCTCAGGGACTGCAGAATGGGAATTCTCTGTAGTCCCTTCCAATTTAACAAAATCTCCTGTAAAGCAAGCACAACCTGCTCCTAGCAATGATGCCCTATGCAAATGGAGCCCTTGGCACGATGACCAGTTCTGCCTTCACCTCCTGTTTTACCGTATAATAAAGACAAATGACTTCCACTTCTCTCCAGATAAGGCAACTAACATAATGTGGATAAATGGGAATTTAACTACATGAAACATTTTCTGCTTGCTGGGCAATTATTTTTTCCCCAGAAGATAACATGATAAATAAAACCTGCTTCTGTACAGATATTTCTCATTTCAGAAACACATACTTGTTACAGGCCAAGAGAAGATCCTGGGATTTTTGTTTTCATAAGAAATACAGTAAAAGAAAAAACAACAAAAAAAGTAGTGATAAAGACACAAATGCAGAACTAACTACAGGCTTGTATATACATTTTTGTTATCCCCACTAACATAGAATTTTGGTGAACGGGGTAGAGTGGTACTTCCCGTTCCTGTTATTCCCAGAATAGCAAGGGAATAAAAATAAATCAGTATCTTAAAACCAGTGGCAACATAGCAAAACCTGTACACTATTGTGTACAACAGTAATGTTGTCCATTAACTTAAAAAGCAAAGTCTCTAGATGGTATAAAAGAGAAAGCAGGTGCCTTCTACCTTTGATAATAAAAGTCTTTTCCCCTCCCCCTATGTTGCACAATTATCTCCATTGTCTTTGCATGACCAAGAACAAAATGCTAAGGAGCAAGGCTGCTTGTGATAGACCACTTCTGGTGGCAGCAGAAGTGTTCACGGTCTTGTCACTCTTGTTGGAGCTCCCAGTGACCTCGGTGGCGTTGAACTCGAACTCTGGGGAGCACTGCTGGAGCTCGCAGCCGCTGCCGCTCTCCTCCCCACTGCTCTCCTCACCTGGGGAAACAAACATACCTGCTGTCCTCCTCTGCTGGCTGTACAAGGCAGCAGGGGGAACAGGAATATTCTGGTGTTCATGAGAGGTAAGCATGGGTCCCCTGGTTAACGTGATTTCTGTGTGCAGTCATCACATCTGTTGATGGTTGCAACCCAGAAAGCCAACAACATCCCGAGCTGCACCAAAAGCACTGTGAGCAGCAGGTCAAGAGAGAGGATTCACCCCCTTTACTCCACTCATGAGATCCCACATGGAGTTCTGCATCCAGCTCTGGGGTCCCCAGCATAGGAAGGATCTGCTGGAGGGAGTCCAGAGGACACAGAAATAATCAGAAGCTGGGACACGTTTTCTATGAGGACAGACTGAGAGGGATGGGATTGTTGCATTAAGACAAGGGGTAATGGTTTTAAACTGAAAGAAAGTAAGATTTAGATTTAATAAAAGGAAGAAATGGTTTTATGATGAGGGTGCTGAAATGCCGTGGCATAGGCTGCCCAGAGGGGTGGTAGGTTCCCCATCTCTGGAGACTCAAGGTCAGGCTGGTTGGATGGGGCTCTGAGCAGTCTGTTGTAGCAGATTATGTCACAGCTTATGGCAGGGGTGTTGGACTAGACGACCTTTAAAGGTCCCCTCTAACCCAAACCGTTCCATGGCTTTGTGGGAACACCCCTCCTCACACAGCCAGTCAGAGCTCGCTTCCCACCCTCTTCACTAACACGCTTACCCCACAGCTGAAGCTTAGCAGCTACCCGTGTTAGCATGAAATCCAATTAAAAGGGAAAAAAGAAAAAGCAAAAGGCAAACAACAGCAAACATACTTATGTCAATGAAGTCGACATCGTTCCCACTGTAGGCATTCTTCAGCTTGTTGGTCATCACCCGCAGAGACATGATTTGCCGGCGAATCACCATGTCTGGCTTGGTAATGTCGACTTCCACCTCTGGGTTATTTACCTGACTTGCTAAGCCATTTCCAGTCACTGCAAAGTCATACCTGAAAAGAAATCATTCCTGCTGGTACCAGAGCCGCAGCTCGGCAGGGTCCTGTTCTGAAGAATTACACAATGGGAACTCTACAATGCCATCCCTGCTTTCAAGTCTGGGTGATATTCTGAGCTCAACAGCATCTTTCCACATACTAAGCCCCTAGAAGCTGCTGATAAACAAGATTTCAGAAGGCAGAGCCATTTCATGTCACATACACCAATAACATTGCCCTAGCAAAGTATTGGCAGAGTTTTAGGCACACACAAAACAGTGCAAAAGTTATGAGGTCTGGTTTAGTGCTGTGGCCCAAAACTATCAAGGGCAGAACCTGCTATTACTTAGCAAAGCTTCTGGAGAATCCCAGACTACTGCCTTTTCTTTTTTTTTTAAGTGGAACATCTTGGATTGTGCTTATTTCCTCAGTAAGCAAACAGAAAATAAAAAAGGGAAACTTTTATTTCCAAAATAAAAGTTAAACAGTTACATAAACCATATGACAGAAGAACTCTGGCTTACTCATATGTTGGAAATTTCTTCCTTAAAAGAAAAAACCCACAAGTTTTGTAACTCTTTTTTCCATAAAAAGCGTGAATGAAACCACTGGCCCCCTTGTGCCACTGACCTCAGCAGTGGAGAAGGTCTCCACCCTCCATCACCCCTGCCCTTGCTCAACAAAGAAAGCAGTTCCTGGTGGAAGCACCAAGTGGGGGCACTGGGGCAACAGCACTGTCAGACAACACAAGCACCTCTGCTCTGTGGCTGCAGTACAGGATTTTGTACAGATTTTGTACTCCCCAGTCCCACAAAAAACAAGTAAGGGGCTGAAGTTCACGGAGAGCTGACCTATTTGGGTACCTACACTCCACTCCCTCCTCTAAAAGAAACCCCCACTCAGAGCTTGGACAACACTTTGGTGTTACATTCCAGCTCTCCCATATACAAAAACAAAAGAGGTTATGGCAGCAGCCTGTCTTGAGTGAGCTGGGATCACTCCTGTAGGAGCAAAGGGCTCAGGGAGAGGGGTCAGGACACAGGGAATGTCTGGGGTGAAAGGGAAAGGGTTAACCAGGGGCAGCAGCATCACCAAACCTGCTCTTGGCGCTCCCATTCCAGCATTCGTTCTCATTGACAGTGCCTACAGACATCTTTTCATCATTGCAAATGTTGCCAGGGAGAGATGACCAAAATTTTTTGGCTTGTTTCAGCTTCTCTTTCACATCAGTAACCTATTAAATAAATGAAAAAAAGGAACACAAGACATAATCCAGAATACCAAACGCTAAAAGTGAAGCTGGGAAGGTATTTTTTATCACAACAGACGTGTATAGGTCAGATCTTCAGGCTGTGAGTTTTGATGGTTGATTTAATATTTTAATACAAAATCAAACACTGCTCCTCAACACATATTATTCATAAGCCAAGCTTTTAACACAGGCACTTCTCTGACATAGAAGCGTTGAGGTAATTAATGTCTAGAGCTATGGGGAGATTCCGCCCCTTAGAGAGTTTAAGACAGCCAAGGAATATTAAGGAAGCCTATCAATTAAAAATTGTATATTATACACTGTGGTACCCAAGTATGAAGCACCTGTGTGGCACCAGCAGGACCAGGCACTCACCAGTCGGTCCAAGCTCGTGCCAGCAGCTGTTGTTGGTCGCTCCTCTGGGTTGTAGGGTCTGAAGCGAGCACTGAAACCACTTTCAGAGACAGAGCGGGCAGTCCGGCCTTGGGCAAGCGTTTTTGGCTGGCCACATCCCTGGAAAACCTATGTGAGAGAAGAAAAGGATTTTACAAAATAAAGTCACAAGAGTTTCCCTTTTCCAGCCTCCAACACAGCCCCTGCCCAAAACAATACATTAGCTTTAAATATACTTGAAAGGGCATGCCAGAAAAAATATATTGACAAGAATAGGGAAAAAAACCTACATTAAATTAAAAAATCACAAGTGTCCTCTTGGCCTGTTTACCTTCTGAGACACCTGCATGCTGTTCTCCTGCATATTCATGATTGCATCTGAAATTTTCACATCAATGGGATCCATGACAGACTCAATGTTGAAAGGTCCCTCCAGCCTCTCTGCTACCAGCAGCATCGAATCTAACACAGAGAGAAAAACAAAGGTTTGTAATGGAGGAGAATCTAACACACAGAGAGAAAAACACGAAGGTTTTTACCAGAGGAGCTTCAGGAATAAGAGTTAAGAAGGGTAACAGTTGGAGCACATGGACATTAACCACTGCAGTGTCACCTCTGACCAGCACACATCTCCAGGAAACATTTTGCTCAGTTCCCAGAGCCTACACCTTCACCAGGCACTTGGATGCTGCCAGCAACAAACCACAGGCTCATGTACATCAAAAGCCATCACAGCCTGCCAACAGCAGCCTGTAATCAGCTCCTCCCATCAGAACAAGCATTACTAACACTCTCCTTTCCATGCTCATTTATTAAAGGTTGCCTTGTGTCATTTGTTTTTCAAGACTGCTTTCAAAGCCATCAGCTTCCTCATGCTGGTTTAGAGCACAAGGCACCAACATGCAAGGGTCCAAAACAATCCTTGATACCATCTTTCCCTTATGGACAGCTAGCTACAGGCTTTTTCCTCCTTGAGGCAGCCAAAGGATTGCAACTCCTAGGACAACTTACATGAGGGAGGGAGTTTGTGTGAGCAGGGTAAATGCTGTGCACTCATGATGTATTTGGCACATCTCTAAGCAAGGGGAGATGGAAAGTCTCTCAGCCAACACTGGGTCACTCCTCCTGTGCCGACATACACGTCCTCATCAAATGCATCATTAAACACAGCAGCTACTGGACCATCCACTACTTCCTCTGGGAAATTATTACTGGCATTAAGGCTGTCACCCTGCACTGCATTTAAGCCCTCTCTCTGCTTCTTCCCTACAAGGTGCCTCCAGGAATACACCTGGCACTAAGCTCTTGTCTCTTCTCACCCATCACAACTTTAATTTACTGTTAGCTTTCACTGTGGTCCCTCAACCCCAAAGCATTTGCTGATCTCCTCCCTTGCATCACTTCATGATGTTCTGCCACAAACTCATCTTTTTCCAGTTGCATGTAATTCTTCAATTTTTCCTAGCCTGAGTGATGAGGACAGAACAACCCTCTAGCCCTGAGGAGCTCCTCCCTGCTCCTAAGATATACCTGGTCCCTTCCATTAATGAGAAATGGGTGTTTCACACTCAGTCTACTAATCTTTCTCATGACATTCATCCTCCTCCTAAGTGCAGAAGGTACTTAGCACAAACAGAAAACTTGTGTGGATTTTGGCTATCTGTTAAAGCCCTATAAAGAAACTCTACATACTGAACATTTTAGTAATAGCTCTGCCTTAGCGCCCCAGGCATCTTAAATAAACTACATTAAAAAAAACCACAAATGATGAAAAATATACAACTAAGCTATTTGAGTATGTAAAGTTGTTATTATCATCATTAATAAAAACAACAACATTTAAAAAAAAACAACAAAACACAACAATTATACTAATAATTTGACACCATAACCCCCAACATGAAATGCATGAATTGCATGCATGCCTTCCTAGCCTGTAAATCCACTTCTTAGAGAAAACTCAATATTCTAGCTGGGTGTTAGTTAAAGGACTATCATTAATTAACCCCCTCTCACTCTCTCAGCTCCAGCAAGGTGTGGGTGTTCAGGCACACACACCAGCATCAATGACAGAACTCTCACAGGGCATGGCTGGAATTTCACCGTCAGGGACTACAAACAGGTCTGAACTAAATGCAAAAAAAAAAAA